>MU223224.1:3570515-3599994 GCA_018584345.1 Thuja plicata | reverse complement strand
TGCCCATGGTCCATGAATCATGCATGTTCCATGTTTAATATGCCAATGTTTCAAATTTCCAGCTCAGACTTTAAAATTTATGCCTTAAAGTGCAGATTTACAATCATTGTTTCCAAGTTTCATCACCGTGTAAGACCAGATTCCAAGCTTTAAAGCTCTAAGTACCAGATTTCAACCATGTCAAGTCTGATTTCATGCATCTCAAGATGGCTACAGTTCAGTATTGCAAGCAATGTTTCAAGTTTTCATGCCAGATGTTATTGCCAATTNATGCCCGGATTTGATTATGATCAAGTTCAGATTTTAGGTACTGCAAGTTCAGATTGTACCACCTAGATCGGAATCCGAAGACACCATGAATATGGTGTCCATGGTGGTGGCGGAATCCGCCACCACCATGAACATCATGTTCATGACTCAAGGACCAGACAAAATCAGAACTTAATTAAATTTGCTACTTCCTTTTCCAGATTCCAGTGACTTGATAATTGCACATACAGTTCATACTTTATTGCCAAGTTGTAATTCCAGATTTCATACATTGTAAGTTCAGATCTTATGCAATATCACTCTTACCTTGCTGTTACCCACGGGCCAGACTCAAGCACCTGCAAAAAAAAGACTAGAGGGGGTCCCCAAATTGGGGCGAGTTGTGAAGACTTCACAACACCTTGGAAGAAGGAAATACTTACACGACACATCCCTTAATGGGAATTTCCTTAAGTCCCTTGAACATCTCTGAAACCATTGGTCATCTCCCACAAGTAAAACATCTAAAAAATTTATGATATTGATTTTAATTTGTGTCAAATTTTGAATAGACAAACAATATGATAGTATGTACAAATGGTTAACCTTGGGAGAAAGGAATTCTTACATGATACTAGAAGCAAAATAGACTGTTAAAACAATTGTTACTACTTTAGTTTGCTTGGATGCTTACTCTCTTAGCTTAACTTTAGAAGTCAATGTTCAAATATTTGATATATTAATTCATATGTTAATGACACCTTGAGCTTAGTAGAGAGTACTGGAAGCAATGAGGGTGGGGTGGGGTGGGGTGGGGTGGGGGTGAATGTTTGTTGTTATCAAATTTTCATGTGTTCATGAGTTTTTGCTGTCTATTTAAATAGTTTCTATAACTAACCTACTAGAACTAAGAAAACAGAGCACGAAATAAGTTAAAATATACAAGAACGACAATATTCATGTCTTCAAATGTGTAGCCCTCATCATTTAGGCCAAACAAATTCTCCGATTTCACCATTCATCTTCTAGAGATTGAAGATTTGGTCAAAAATATTGAGTACTTAGTGTTGGAGAAAAAATAGTGATAGAATCGTGAAAAATGGCATTGCCCCTGAACCTTGCAAGGGGCACTACCCCTTGACTCTACTGGGGGCTTGACCGTCGACCCCCTCATCATTTAGGCCAAACAAATTCTCCGATTTCACCATTCATCCTCTAAAGATTGAAGATTTGGTCAAAAATATTGAGTACTTAGTGTTGGAGAAAAAATAGTGATAGACTCATGAAAAATGGCATTGCCCCTGAACCTTGCAAGGGGCACTACCCCTTGACTTCACTGGGGGCTTGACCATCGACCCCATCAAACACACAACTAGCCATCATCACCCATCATACCCAAATCAAGGTCCTTGGGCCCCCTTTCCCTCCATTCTGAAACTTCATGGAACTATTGTTTTTTTCTTAATGTATCAAATAAATGTAAAATGAATTTGACCCTCATGGAAAATACCATGTATAGCTCAATAACAGTCAGAAGATTTCCTTCAGTCAAATGGCAACCTTCTGTTTTCCAATCTTCAATAGCAGTGGCAATGGAAATAATAATGGAAAATTCATTGAATTTCTGACTTATATACTCATGACAACCATTTGGCATTGATTTTTTAAGTTTTAACATGGCCTACTTCACAGCCTCATCAATAAGTGATGATCTCGAGTACAGATTTATATCTATCATTTAGCCTTACTTTATACTTCTTTGATACATTTAGTTTATAATAGAGAAGTAAGTTAGACTAAAATCCTCTTATGATCCTGACTTTAAGACATAGTTATAATGAGTAAAAGTTATCTGTGCATTCAGCATGTTTGAGCATTTGTCCCCTTTGTTTCAAAATATGAACAGAAATCTATACATTCAAAGAAAACAAAATGTTCCAAAATTGAACACATCTAAGCATGCGTCCACTTTTATCAAGACACCAATATTTTTTTTTTTTAAACGGAAAAACGATTCAAAATTCAATCTTGTAAAATGTCTCTAAATGTCTCCAAGATGCAGTTTAAGGGTTAAGATATAAGGCTGGTAAGAAGTCACTTTGCTAGAGTCAATACTTAGACTGCAAGTTATTAATTTACATTGGGTATATTTTGAATAGCTTTCAGACAGATGTTATTCTTGGTCGAAGCAAGAATTTCCATTGTATAAATTATTGGAATCAGAACTGTGCAATATAACTCTTACTTGCCTTGACATTGGCAGGATAGTGATGAGCCGATGTCATGGATATATCATGACTCTCTTCTAGGATGTTAAATGCTATGCATGCATTCTCATGTAATTGCAGATTGTTTAGTAAAGTTTATCAGGAGGTATTCCTGCTTTGCCATCAACTATAAAATACCTATTGTATGGTATTAGTTGAATGGTTTGTGGCCTATGTCTTTCAAACAGTTGTGAAAAATAGGATTAAAAAAAATTTCAGCGTTCCTTTAGCAAAGCATGCATATCGAACTAGATTGCTGGTTTGAACACATAATTTCTTACAAGCAATCAGTAAATAATACATCTAGAATGAAATTTTATCTGATTAATCAAACAACCACAGGTCCTCTCAAAAACAGAACTACAATTTCTGGCATTGCTACCATCATTACGACCCAAAGTTAAAGTGATTGCACAATGTGGAAACTGGTATGATTGAATTTATTTGAAATTTCTTTTCTTCTTTATTATTGAAAGACAAGTAGCTCATGTTTGAAAGAGTGCAAGTGATTGTTTAATTGCATGCAATGTTAACATATTATGACTAAGCAGGCGCAAATTTAAGTGGAAACCATTACAAGAGATCATAGACCTTCCTTCTGAGGAAAAGTTACTTAAAGTTGATAGCTAGAAGTGTCTAAAGACTCTTTGTTGCCCACAATCAACAAATATTCTTCCTTGATAGGGAAGTGGTGCGGGTTTATGGTTGATTATTGTCCACTGCAGTTTATTGCCTCCTTGATGTATCTGTTTGTGTTGGCTGTTCTGATTACAGCATTTCATATCATAAAACAGTCATTTATGACCATTTAAGGAATATTGTAATTTGATTCTTATACCAATTACCTGTGTATTAGTGAAATCTACGTATTATTTGCAGGCAAATATGTGGTCTGATATTTTTCATTGCTCTATCATCATTATCTCGAAACACCAAGTTGCATCCATAACATTTCTTCTTCACTTTAGTTCATGGATGATAATTATGATCCACCATAGTTTTATTGTCTCGTTGATATATTTCAAAATTTGTTTTGTTGGCTAGCCTAATTACAGTGTTTTGTACAACAAAACATTGATTCATGATCAAGTTACACCATTTCTTCCTCACTTAAACAAATATACCATTCAAGATGTGTAACTATGCCGTGTGCCGAGATGTAAATAGATTTATACATGTTCTTCATTACCTAAACTTTTGTATGTTCAAATATGATAAAGCATGCTTCAATGCTGCCCCCTTTCAGATAAAAATACAACTTGAAAACTGAATTCAACAAATAAGACACCTAAGGTTATCTGAAAGGTTAGGCATAGAGGCATGTGTTTTGATACCCAGAAGAAACAAAATTTGAGCTATGAGAGCAGATACGTAGCATGGTAACCCATCTTGAATTTTACATTGTTAAATTTAAAAAGAGAAGATTAGTGCGGATGAAATATAGTCGCAGCTGTCTTAATTTTACAAGCATTCATTAAGAATAGAACTTAGAAATTAGTTTAATTTCATTCGCTGTTACAAGTTAATATACAAATTGGTTGTGTTGATTTCTGGTGGGACTTTTTTGTTTAGGTTTTTTTATTTGATGTTGTAAGTCTACCACAGTAGGGTTTTTTTTTGGTTGTTTTTTCTTCTTCCTTTCTAAAGATTTCCTCATCGATGATTTGCACCAAGCAATTTATATTCAACTGTTTTGGGGGCATCTTTTACCCTTAAAAAAGAAATAGTTATTTCTTTGGATGTTGAATATATTGAATTAGAAGATCAATGTCATCTTGATATTTAGTGCATGAACTTCTGCCTTTGATTGTGTGTGTATTTTTCGCATCAAGGTTTCGGATCACACTTTGTGATCTATCATCAAGATGTAAGAGCATGTAGGATATGTAAAATATAAGATGATGCGTCTTATCCATCAACATTTCAGACCACACTCTGTGATCCATGATCAGGATGTAAGAGCATGCATGATATGTAAAATATAAGATGGTCTTATATTTTACATATCTCGTATGCTCTTACATCCTGATGATGGATTATTGAGTGTGATTGGAAACGTTGATACAAAATATGCATACACAATCAAAGCCAGAAGTTGATGCACTAATTTCAAATGAATTGTAGAAATTTGATCGATTTGATCTTTGATATTTGATGACTATATTGTTCTTTGAAAGGTTCAGCATGGTTTTGTCATGGAGGTCCAAGGTGGGCTCAGAGCCATGATTATGGTTTGGTGTGATTATGGTTTGATGGAGGTCTAAAGCCATGATCGTGCTTTAGGTTTCTGAAAATTAATAACACACTCAATCAATACATTGAAATACTATAACTTCAAATTTTGAATTTCAAATAAAATGGGCCTTTTTGCAGCACACTCTAAATTATAAATGAATTTTAAAACATATTCAATCGTATTTGGACATTAAAGTTACGAGTCACAAAAACATCAATTTCAAATGAACATCTATGAACAATTCAGAAAGTTTATCTCTATCTTAAACTTTATATATATCAGAATGAAGATGAACTCACTTATTTATCAACACTATGTATTCTTCTTATTTAAGAAAAATGGATAATTTCAAATGTTGATTTCAAAGAGAAGACATTAGAAGTCCTAAGCCAACAAAATAATACATATTTCAAAAAAATAAACATAATTTTCAAAATCTTCAAATTAATCTAAAAATTATTACAAATCTTGTAAAAAAAAAATCCATAATAATATGTCATAATTGTAATACACTGTACTACACAAAGATAAAACTATTAATTTAAAAATAAGAAAAACTTCCAAGAAAATAACTCTAAATTGAATATAAATAAACAAAGTGTACTTTGAATCATTAGATAATGAATAGATTCTAAATAGTGGAACACCTTAACATATGACCAATATGTATGATATTTTAATTTTTATTTGATATTAAAACTTGTAAAGAAAAAATATATATAGGAAATAATTTTGTAATAGAAGTTCAAGAGACTTGAAATTTAAAGTCGTTATTAATAAATCTATTGTTAATCTATGTGAATAAAGATTGGAACACAATTGTGACATGAAAACAATTTGGAAATATAAATGATGCCTCCTAGATAAATAACATATTTAATCATTAATCATTATTTCTAGGCTCCTGACGCCATGTCTCCTGCCGCAACTAGGGTTCCTAATGCCGCCGTGTCTTGGGGGTCGACGGCTCTCTTCATGCGGCCAAAGTTTGGTTTAAACGCTCACAGTGCTTGGTAATGGGTATGTGTCTTGCGCAGATGACCCTAGGGCTGCCGCGGCTAGTTTGGGTTTTGCAAGGAGAGCGAAGGAGACTTCTTTGTCCCCTTCCCTAGCTGCGCCTATTGTGGCCCCACCCCACCCTTCTCCTGGGCGGGTTAGGGTAACGTTTTCCTCGTCGGCGACTGGGGATGTTGGCCCCCGAACTGTTCATCTGGTGCTTGCAGCGGATCTTCCTGCTTCTGGGGGCTCCTCTCAGCGAAAATATGCTGCCTCTAAGCTATCTTCAGCTTTTGGTGATAGAGATGTTGCCCCTTTTCGTGTCTCTAACTCTCTAATCCTCTCTCTGGATGAAGAGATTGTGAAAGACATTGAAGATGCATCCTCAGTTTTCGAGGAACATGGTCTTATTTGCAGATTTAAGGGCCTCTGGCCGAGTCTTTCTGATTTGCACGCTTGGATATCTCGCCATTGGGAACCAATCATTTCTGAAACTGTTCACATTTTCCCTATGGCAAGGGATTTTTTCATTGCCAAGTTTGAGATGGCTGCTGATAGGAAAGTGATACTACGTGATCATTTTTTTAGCTGGAATGCCCGGAGCATGCTCATGATGAAGCCCTGGCATCCTAACTTTGATGCTTCTACTGAGTCTTTCTCCAAGCTTCCTACTTGGGTGAGGCTTCCTCACCTCCCTCTCCATTTCTGGGTTAACTCTCTTCTTGAGGCTATGGGTGAGGCTCTAGGGGACTTCCTGATGGTTGATGAGGAATCAGATGATATTCTTCACTAAAATTATGCTAGGATCTTGGTTGATTTGGATATTTCCAAGGGTCTTCCGGCAAAGATAAAGTTGGAGCATTCTAAAGGGTCATGGATCCAAACTTTGGATTATGAAGGCCTCCCCTTCAGATGTAGGAGATGTTTTAAAACTGGTCACTTAGCGGACCAGTGTGGTTTGGAAAAGGTTAAAAAACCTGCTTCTTGGTGGAAAGGGGCCTCCTCCCAACATTATTCTGTTGTGAAGGATTCTTCTATCAGAAGTTTTTCTCAGGTTGTCTCTTCTTCTCAAGAGAAGGATGAGGCCAATGTGCCTCTTGGGACCATTGTTGGCTCATCCCTGGGAGTTGTTCCCTCTCCTTGTACTGAATCAAATGTTCGAGGCTCTACTGGTAGTGGGGCTTTTGCTCCTCTTATTGGCAATGCCTCACTGATTTCTTCTGAAATGGTCGCTACTGAGTATCTTCTGATGTTGCCTCCTTGGATTCGACCCTTTCCTGGGACAGCCTCAGTTTTTGGGTGTCCCGAAACTCGATTCGAATTCTAAGCAGGAAATGGCTAAGAATGTGGATGATGGGTGAACCTCTGTTAAAGGAAAGAAAAAATCAAAACATTTTCCCTCATTTGATATGTCTCTTCGTTCCCAGAAGGGGAAGAAATAATTTGTTTGGGCTTTCCTTTGTTGGCAGCTATTTTGCTGCTTGTTGGAAGCTTTTGGGCTGCTGGAATTAATTGTATTATTCTTTTTGCAGCGTTTTTTATTGTATGGGTGCTAGATTTCCTTTTCTGGTACCTTCTTTTGTGTCCAGGTTGAGGGAGCCTGTTTTAAAACCCTCGCGGTGGTCTTGTTTTGTTTTTTTATAGAGTGCTTCTTTGAAAATCTCTTTTGACCTTTTTGTACAGGGTTTTGGGGCCCCTTCAAAACCTGTATTTACCTTAATCAAAAACATATTTAATCATTTAACAAAAGTCATAATCAAATTTCATCTAAATCTTTTCAAGTTCTCTTTAAACAAGTTTCTCTATGCTCCTACAATTATTAATGATTATTGGAGAGTGATTTGGGAGTATTATCTGAAAACTAAAAATGATGTTTTTTAAATATAAAGAATTCAAAGTCTAGATCGAAAATTGGTTCAATTATAAAATAAAAAAATTTCAAAATTGATAATAGAACCAATGCATAAACAAAGAACTTGACATTTTTTTGGTATTTTGTAGCATACTAAAAGAATTAACTAATCCTTATTTCCTCAACAAATTAGTGTAATCGAAAGGAAAAATCCAACATATAGTTCATATTGAATACTTGCATCTTTCAACTCCGTCAAAAAGTGGGTCATATCAAAACACCTTATATGTTTCATCTTAGAAGCTTTGGGAGTCTTACATTTATTTTCATCCCAATACAAAAATACAAAAACTTGATTCCCCATCTTCTCAATATATTTATGTAGGGTGTGGGATAACTACAAAGGAATTTAGACTTTATGATCTCTTCCAAGAGATTATTTTAAGTTGAAATATTCACGTCCTAGGATTTCCGTCATCCATTTATTATCTTATTAACATCATTGAATCTTCTACTTTTAAAGAAAATGGTAATCAGTTGTTCTCCAAAATTAATTATAATTCTATTTTCAAAAGACCCAAATGTGATTAATCTTCAATTCAAGATTCAAATATAGAACCTTATATATCTTTGCAAAATGGCAAGAAGTCAACATACATGTTACCTTAATGACTTTGTATCAAATTGAACCTCAAATCATTAAAGAAGCTATTGAAAATTTAAAATGGAAAAATGTCATGCAACTAGAATACAATGCTCTCATTAAGGAACTTGTTCACACCCTCTAATCATAAAATTAAATATAGTCCTCAAGAAAATATTGATAAATATAAAGCCAAATTAGTAGCTAAATACTTTTCTCAACAACATGGCATAAACTTTGATGAAACATTTACATGTAGCAAAAATGAGCACTATTCATTCACTCGTTGCTTTCTTTGTCCAAAATGGATGGTAAATTCACCAAGTGGATGTTTAAAATATGTTTTCAAATGAAGATTTATAAAAAGAGACATATATGCATTGAACTCAAGGTTTTTCACAAATAAAGAAAATTAATCGTCATTTCATAAAACATCCTTCAACTTGGTATTCCACATTACATAACTATTTTCAAAAACCTAAATCTCTCTAACTATAAATTTAAAAATAATCATATTACTATCATTATCAACTATGTAAACGACTTCCTCATCACTAACAATCTTACATCTTTAATATACATATACAAGCATAAACTTAATCTTACCTCTGAAATAATCAATTTAGTTTATCTTGCCATTTCTTAAGAATGTCAAATTTTTAAGATCGTCATTCTATTATTATATCTCAAGAAATATATGCTCAATATTTAATTTATAAATTCAATATGTTTGATTGCAAACTAGTCATTGTACATATTGAAAATTGTATTAAACTTGACACTTAACCTCCATGTGAAAATTTTTGCATTTCTCTTTATCGTTAATAAGTTGGGAGCCTAATCTATGTCACTATATCTCCCACTAACATTTCCTATGTGGTATCATATCCAAGTTCACACAAGACCTTTATGTTCAACATTGAAAGATAGCAAAACCTATTTTAAGATATAGAGACACTATTAAGTTTGGTATTTACTATCCTTGTACTAAAAATGTACATATATAGGATATTGTGATGTTGGCTTGGTAAGGGATTCCATCGAGTAGTGATCCATTTCAAGACATTTTTGAATTCAATCCAGGTGCAATTGCATGTGATTCTATAATACAATCAACAATAGCACTCTCCTCTATAGAAGCAAAATATCAAAGTGCTACTAAAATGGCCAAAGAACCCATTTGGCTAAATCACCTTCCAAAAATGATTCAAATTTAGATAATCATCTTTGATATTACCACACTAAAGATCAAGTTACATATAATTTTACAAAACCATTTGCAATACTAATTTCTTTAAATTCAATGTTATGCTTGGCTTTAAGGAGTTTTCATTGAAGATTGTACATAAAAATGGTACCTCCTAGTAGCTAAAGTTTGGATGTAAGACCGAAACAATATAAAATATGTAAGTTCTTTGGACATATAGCAAGATTTTTTCTCAATAATTCTAGCACTTGTAAAAGCATATAAGACGAGCATTTATAATGAATCTAAGAGAGAATAGTTTGAAATAAGACCTCGTGTTTAGCATCTTTTAAGAACACTAGAATTTTATATTAAAGGCAATTAGAGAATCTGATGGCTGCATAGACGTTGCCTGCAAGAAGTATAGAAAATATTATATCCAAGCTTGATCTATGTTTCAATAGACTATTCTCTAAATATTTTTAAATTATAAAGATACTATTTTTGTGAAGTTTTTGAGTAATGATTTTTCCAAATTAATCTATGTACATTGTCTTATGATTATTTTTTCCACATTAATCCATGTGCATTGACTTGATATTGTTCTATCATTTAATTTTTCAAATTATATTTTGCAACCAGTACCATTTAATTCAAATTAAAATAATTTAGGTATTGCTAATTGATCCTTCTAAATCTAAATAGCTTAAGTAGTCCCTCTAAATTCAAAATTTACCTAATTAACCCTTTAAAAATAATGGATAATCTACTTAGGAACTCTGAATCAAAATATAAAATTCAATTCACTTATTAATTGTCATATGCAATACCACTTAATTCAATTTAATAATTTGAACATAACTAACTAATTACTTATTAATTGTCATATGCAATACCATTTAATTCAATTTAATGATTTAAACATAACTAGTTAATCCCTCTAAATCCAAAATCAGACTTACATCGGGCAATAAAAAACATTAGTAATCTTCAAGAATCAAATCCAAACCACTTCTAAGGTGTTATATACAATACCTCTTAATTCAACTGATTGAGAAATTACGAATTAATTCCTCTAATTACATAATTAGCCATACATATTGCAAATAAAAATGGTCGGTAATCCCCCTAATAATAATTAGCACCTTAAAAACCAATTTTCTACATAAGCATGAGGTTGCCACAAACCAAAAAAAAAACCGTTTTCATCAAATGTTAATATCATTCTATAATGTTCAATAAAACTATTTACTATGTTAATATAAATATAGTAAAGATTTGCACATTAGATGTCTCACAAATTGGTGTCCATATTACGCAAAATATTATTTCAAATTGGCTAAATTCTCTTCAATATTAAAGAGAAAAAGGATGATTTCACAACGGGATCTTGATGTGTGGGCGATGTGGAGAAGCGGTGACGAGGGTTTTTGCAGGGGCTAAGGCATCCATGCCCTTGCCTTTGCTTTGCTACAAGGGTTATTTTCTGCGCGTTCGGGGGTGCTTGATGGGGACGGGATTCCTTTCTTCAATTTAATGATTCCTGATTCGTCTATGAAGACTTAGGAGTAAATTGGTGCAGTGGTTTTGGCAGAGAATTTGGTGTTTGGTGTTGATTGGTGTTTGGTGTTGGGTGAGGGTTTTGTGTTTTTTCTTCTGTTCTAGTGGCAGTGCAAGGGGTTTCTAATAGCCTGGTGGTTGTTGGCCCCAAACCTCATCTTGGGTCTTCTTCTGGCATGCATGCACCACAGTCTGCTACTTTTTATTCAGGGGAGATCTCTAAATTGAAAAAGGTGAATGGTTGTCTTCCACGCAACTATGATCGTCTAGTCCTGGTTATTCTACCTGAATAGGTAATAGATGTTGATTATTGGAGCCGCCATGCTTTGATCTGTAAATTCCTCAGATTCTGCATTTTTTTTTCAGCTCTTGAGGCATGGATTCGTCACACATGGTAGGTTGAAGGTGATCTTGAGATGATGCTAGTTGCAAACAACTATTTCCTAGTTGCCTTTACAAACATGGCAGACAGGAATCGGGTTTTTGAGGGATGCCCATATTTTTATAATCATGTGGGGTTGTTTGTCAAACTCTGGCATGCAGGGTTTAATTCAGCAGAAGAGATGCCTTCCAAGGTTCCTGTGTGGGTTCGCCTGTCAAGGCTCCCTCTTGAGTTCTAGCGTGAAGATATTTTGAAACAGATCACTACTTTTCTTGGCAAACCTATTGCGATTCCTCAACAAACTCAGGATAAAAAGGTAATTTCTTTTGCCCACACCTGTGTTTTGTCGAATTCTTTGGAAATTTGTTTGGGCTCAACTTCATGGATTCAATAGCTTGACTAGGAGTCTCTCTTGTTCTGATGTCGGATATGTCACGAATATGGTCATCTCTAGCGTCGATGTCCTCGTGTTAGTAAGAATGTTGCTACTTCGGCTGGTGGCTCCCCTCCTCCTTCAACTCCAAAGGTGGATAAAGGAGATAAGGGTAAGGCCCCTATGCAGACCCCATGCAAAGGCGAGAGGCCAAAAGAGATCCTTTAAGGATAGGCAGTCAGATGACAACTTTAATCGTTTTGAGGTTTTGGACACTATTGCCTTGGAGGAAGGGATACCAGTTGAAGTTTCCTCTAGGGCAGCTACAATAGGTATGGAAATTGTGCAAGAGCATAAGCTCCATGTTTTGAGTCAGCATGTTTGTCTGCAACAGGTTGGTTCTTCTGTTATCCCTATGACAGGGGTTCCCTACGCTCCCATTGACTTACAGGATGACATTGTTCTAGCGGGTTTGGCTAAGGAGTTCATGTTGGCTGGCAAAGGGAAAAACTCATCATTGGGTCTGGGTTTGCAACAACGCCCTCATAAGAAAGTCTCATATGATAATCCTTCTAAGGGTGGTTGTAAAAAGGATGAGGAGAAGATTAAATCTATTGGGGATTTGTTGGTGGAATCTGGGGAGGTCAAGCTCATTGATATTCACTTCTCCCAATCTTCTCAACGATTGTTCTTTCTTGGAATGTTAAGGGGTTGAATAGCATCCCTAGACAAAAGGTTATTCACAATTTGATTGCAGTTCATTCTTCATATATCTTCTATGTTCAGGAGACTAAGCTTTATGTTGATGACATGCATCATTGTGCTTCTCATATTTGGTATCATGGGCAGTTTCAATGCATTGGTTCTCAGGGTAATTTTGGAGGTTTGACACTTTTTTGGCATGCATGTAAGATTGCTCCCCTTTGGTGGATTTTTAGTCAGTCCACGATTTCCATGGTTTCCTCTTCTTTGGATTCTGGGGAGACTATTCTAATTACAAATGTGTATGTTCTTGTTTATATCCATGGCAAGATCCATCTTTGGGCTCAAATAAGGTATGTTTGATCATGTGTCTTATCTTCCTTAGATCTTAGGTGGTGATTTTAATTCTATGTTGAGTTTGGATGAGAAAAGATAGGGGTTGCCTAGGTTGGGTCCTGCCTCTGATCTTTCTCGAACTTAGGTGGATTATCTTGCTTTAATGGATGTCAAGCCTTCTAATGGGACTTTCACTTAGAACAATAAATAGAGTGGACAAGAGGCAATTTCTGAATGGCTTGACAAGTTTCTTAACTCATGTTTTTTAGTTGGCGGTGGCTTTGTTACTAGTTCTGAAATTATGGACTGGAGAGGTTATGATCACTGGCCAATTAAATTCTCTGCTTCTTCTTTTGCGGGTCCTAAGAATCCTCCTTTTAAATATCAACTTATGTGGCTTCGAAACTCTTCACTATATGATTTAGTGGCTAAGTGGTGGAGAGAGGGTGGCCCTGAGTATGGCACAACTATGTTTGTCTTTGAGAAGAAACTTAAATATGTCAAATATCATCTTAAGAGATGGAATACGTCATGTTTTGGTAACCTTCATTCCAAGAAGAGGAATTCTCTTGACTGTCTTGCAGTGATCACTTGCTAAATTTGGGATTGAAGTTTCTCAGAGGCTCTTGAAAAAGTTGAATCCTAGGCCATGCGAGATGCGGAGGAATGGGAAACTTCGAGAGGAGATTTGTTGGAAACATAAGGCTCGAGTTGATTGATTGTAGGAAGGGGATAGGAATACAACTTTCTTTCATCATTTTGTTCAAGCTTGTCGTAATTAGGGGTATATTTCCTCTCTTGTTACCTCTAAAGGGTTTCATATCTCCTCTCGATCGACTATGACCTGAGAGGCCCATCACTTTTATTCTGCTCTTTTTTGCAGAAGACTCCCCTCCTGCTGTTGCAGAGGAGAACTTGATCCTTTCCTGCATTCCCTCTCTTGTCACCAATGTGATGAATGATTCTCTCATCTGTCTGATTCTGATGCTTGAGTTAGAGGAGGTTCTTTGGGATGAACAAAGGTAAAGCTTCGGGCCCAGATGGCTTCCCTATAGATTTTTTTCAAGAATTTTGGGACATTATTAAGCTGGATCTTTTGGAGGTTGTTACAGAATCCCTTCATAATAAGCAGATGCTTCGTGCCTTGAATTCTACCTTCTTGACTCTCATTCCCAAGAAGGAAAGTGTTGACAAGCTTGAATTTTTTCGACCTATTGCTCTTTGTAATGTGGTGTATAAGATCATCACTAAATTGATTGCAGAGAGACTCAAATCGTGCCTTTTTGTGGTGATCTCTAAGGAACAAGGGGGTTTTGTGGCTGGTAAACAGATTTTGGATGGGGTGGTGGTGGCTTCTGAGGTTATTCACTATATGGCTACTTCAAAGGAGAGATCTATGTTCATTAAATTGGACATGGCCAAAGCTTATGACAGAGTCAAATGGAGTTTTCTTCAAAAAATTCTCTTAGCCTTTAACTTTAGTCCAGAATGGGTGACTTGGACTATGAGTTGTGTTACTTCGGCTTCTTTTTTTGTTATTATGAATGGAGAACCTTTAGAGCCTTTTGGTGCTTCTAGAGGCCTCCGCCAAGGGGATCCTCTCTCTCCCTACCTTTATATTATTTTGGTTGAAGGTCTAAGTTGTTTTCTTAAGTTTCGAGTTGCTCAAGGCTTGATTTATGCGTGGCAATGGGGCAATGGCTTGCCACCAATCTCACATCTCCAGTTTGCGGATGACACTTCTCTTACGGGATTGGCACGTCTTCGGGAAGCTGAATCCTTTAGGCAAGCCTTGGATGTTTACCTTGTAGCTTCAGGCCAGAATGTCAATGAGCATAAATCCTCCATTTTCTTCTTCAATAGCCCTCAACCCATTCAAAGGTGTATTGCTGACATTCTGCGATTTTAGATCGCCTCTCTTCTCTTGGTATATTTGGGTATTCCTCTTACGGTTGGAAGACATCCCAGATCCTCTTGGCAAATTTTGCTTGACAAGTTACGCCGAAGGGTTAATCATTGGACTCACTGGTGGTTATCTACGGCTACTCGTTTGACTCTTTTAAAGTCTGTTATTCAAGCTCTTCCTATATACAGGTGTTTTGTTCAGGCTGCTCCCATATATTTTCTTTGGGAATTTGATGCACTCTCTTGTCAATTTCTTTTGAGCGGGAATTTAACAATTGCTAAATGGGGCAAAGTTAAGTGGGAAACTGTGTGCAGACCTAAGAATGAGGGTGGTCTTGGCTTATGTTCTGCTATTTTAAATGGGCAAGTTCTTGCTGCCAAGTTATATTGGCGTTGGTGTTCTAGTTAGAATCAACTTTGGGCTTGTATTCTCACCCATAAGTATCTTCCAGGTGTTGGTGCATTTGATGTTCCCCGCTTTCCTTTGGAGGGGAGAGGTTCTATGATTTGGAACACTTCGAAACTTGGGGCTCAGTTGGCTAAGAATGGTCTCTTGTGGATTTGTCATACGGGTTCTCAAGATCTTTTTTGGCTTGACTCTTAGGATGGTCATCCTTCCTTTCTACTCATACTCACCTTCAAGCCCTTTGTGATGCCTTTACTGTTGTTGGTTGGGTCATTGTTGACCATTATAAGATTGCACATACGTGTGGGTTGGCAGTCCATTTTTGTTGGAAACATCCTTTTGAATGGCCTCCAGGAGTATCCAAAGAAGACAAGCAAATGTTGGTTCAGATTTTTGAATCTCGAGAGTGCACTACCTTGGTTGGGAATGATGTTCTAGCTTGGGCCAGCAGTGATTTATCTAGAAAGTTTTTTCGTTTTTGCAAATTATGACGAGCTTGTGCGACGGGCTTTTGAGGATATTCAGGTTCCTTGGTGGAGACAAACAAGTTCTCATGGCCTAAGTGCAATTTCTTCATGTGGTTGATGGTCCATAATCGGTGTCTTACTTGGGATAATTTATGCAAGCGTGGGTTTCAGGGGCCTTTGTTGTGTGTTGAGTCGTAGTAGTGAAGAAATTGTCTCTCATTTCGTTTTCCAGTGTTCCTTCTCTAGACATATTTGGCACCTTTGGTGTGATGTATGGAATCAAGCTTGTTGGCATGTTTCTTCTTTGGTTGAGTTCTTTGTCAGATGGGGCAAGGCTCCTGTCAAGACTTATTTCCTTCAAGTTGCTTGGTTTGTTGGCCCTTCTTTTATTATTTGGCATACTTGGTTGGAAAGAAATCCTTAGATTTTCCAAGATGTATCTTTGGGGGCTCACCACTTGTGGTGGAAAATTCTCCATTCTTTGGGGGAAACTGTTTCAGCAAAATGTGTCCTAACGGAGGGTGTGGACCCTGGTGATGTCATTTACTATAACCGCCTCCCTATTCCTCCTCCTCCACCCTAGTGTTTCAGCAAACACCCTCTTCAGAAGATAAATAGGGTGGGGAGGTGGAGTCCCCCTCCGTAGGGCATTCTAAAAATCAACACAGATGGGTCTTCTTGGGGAAACCCAGGACCTGCGGGTATTGGTGGAGTTGGTAGGGATAACTTGGGGATTGTTCAGTTTATGTTTTATGTTTATAAAGATCATCATACTAACAATCTGAAGGAGGCTATTGCCATTTTGTATGTTGTGGAGCATGTCTGTGCTCTTTGATAGAGCAGGCTCATTTGTGAATCTGATTCGCAGTTGGTGGTGCATTTGTTGTCTCGCCAACATTTTGAGCAGGATAGTTAGCAGTTAGCTTTGGTGGTTAACCAAATTCTCCATTTGTGTGCTTCTTTGGATTATGTTACTTTCAATCATATCCCCAAGGAGTCAAACAGTGTTGCGAATTGTTTGGCCAAATGGGCTTCAGATCACATGCAAAATTGTAATATCGTGGATAGGGGTCAATTACCTTGGACTTGTCTCAACAATTAGATCATTTAGTGGACTTTGATAGGGTTGTTTGATGTATGTGCTTTGTACTTCTTGATTAAATAAATTCTCACCCCTCTTTTATTTCAATATTAAAGAGAAAATATAAAATCTTAACACTATTATCTTAGTTCTACTTACACCAACTCAAATAAATAGAAATTACTCTAGAAATTTTAAATTCTAGTTTTGGGTAAACGTTTCTCGCATATTAAAAGTCATAAATTGTTTAAATGTGTGTTTCTACTAATAGGATTGAATGAAAGCCTAGTTGAAAAACATAGCTCACCCTTGAAAACTTGGATTATATTTTCATGATAAAGCTAGATTTTAAAAAAAAAACTACTTGAACTCTTTTTCAGATCTGAAGGAAAGAAAAAATTAAATTTAAATTAATTCATATCTGGAAAATCTTTCTTTGCTCAAGACCCAAGACTGAAAAATGAACTATGATAAAGAGACAAATATTTAAAATAACTACTTGAACTCTTTTTCAGATCTGAAGGAAAGAAAAACTTAAATTTAAATTAATTCATATCCGGAAAATCCTGCTTTGCTCAAGACCCGAGAGTGAAAATGAACTATGATAAAGAGACAATGCAGGCAATAATGATGGCTTAAGCTTCTTTTTAACAAGTCACTTCTCAATTTTGAATTCCTTGGAATAAAGAAACCAACACAGTTCAAAAAGTGACTTGGAACCCGATCAACTTCTTTCGAAAGCATCTAGAAAGTTTTGAGGTCCACAAGAAGTCGGGAGGTCAGCACTTTTTCTTAATTATTGGACCCAAAGAAACCAAAATTCGAAGGTTTAGAATTCCCCCCGGCTTGTCGACCACGAAGCATTAAATTCAAAAGTTGGTAATAATACCTGACAAGTGGTTTAGAATTTCCCCCGCCTTGAGGTCCATAGGTTGTCAGCAAGTCGGCACCTTTTCTTAACTATTGGAAGTCGGGAGACTTAAGGTCCATAGGAAGTCAGGAGGTCGGCACTTTTTCTTAACTATTGGAAGTTGGGAGACTTGAGGTCCATAGGAAGTTGGGAGGTCGACACCTTTTCTAAACCATTGGGAAGTTGGGTGGTTGTCACTTTTTCTTAACTATTGGAAGTCAGGAGACTTGAGGACCATAAGAAGTCACGAGGTCGGCACTTTTTTCTTAACTATTGTACCCAAAGAAACCAAAGTTCAAAGGTTCAGAATTCCCCCTGACTTGCCAACCGCAAAGCATTAAATTCAAAGTTAGTAAGAATATCCAACAAAGCATCACGGTCAAATCACATAAAGCAAGAGTGGATTGCCCTTCTATTGGTTATTACTATTTTTGAAATAGCAAAGGAGTCTTATTTGATGCAGCTGATTTTGATACCGGATCAAAATTGAGAGGACAATTTTTGAAATTTGTAGCAACAGTCGCACATCATACCAAGCAATGACATCAAATTAATGCAATTTGAAATGACAAGCCGCAGTAAAATGCAAATATGGGAGGGAAATTTGAAAGTTTGGAAAGATAGTTGTTTAATGATATTTGGACATTAATACAAACCATCGTTTGAGAGTAGACTCTGACATTTGCTCTGGTTTTTTAGAATCTACCTTGGTGGCAGGTGAAAAGAAAACGGTGGCTGAAAAGATTTGTATAAGACTCTTCAAAGAATATCTTATGGGGCTTCATGAAGCCATTAATTATAAATGTTGACGAGAACCTTACCATACCATTTCCTTTTGACTATGCAATGATTCTTGAAGGCAGGTGGTAGCTTTCCGGGCTTGGGGAGAAGCCCATGAAGAAATTCCTATGGAAGACCAACCAGAAGATTTTTGTTCTCACGAGCTGGGGATGGGAATTAAAGGATTTGAGGTTGAATGTGATGAAAAGAAACATAAAGTTTATGAAGAGAGTCTTGGGCATTAACAAAGTGTTAGAAGACCCAGTAGGAGACAACATTAATGAAAATGATGACTGGGTGTTCAGCTACAAGTATGATGAGAACCTTGACTGGTTGGGAAGCGAGGACTCTTTAGAAGATGGCGGACAGAATGCAACAAAGGCAAAGGAAGTGGGTCCACCATACCAGGAGGCAGAGACTTCTGCAACCATGGGGGTGGCAAAGCAAAATTAAAACCAGGCCAAGCTGCAGGATCTTCAAGGATGAATGGGGAAAAAAGTTAAGAATGATGGTTCAGCTTTTTGTCAGATATGTTTTACTTAAACTCTATTTAGATGCAAGATAGCAGCATTACTATGGCTGCAAACTTTATGTTTTAGTTTGGGTTTTAGGTTTTCTTCCTACTTTTCATTTCAAGCAATATGGCTTGAGACTGCTTTTGGATGCCTTACTCCTCTATGGGATGGTTTTATCTGTTTGAAGAGCAACTGATAGATTATAGAAATTGTATATTTTCTTATATTTTAATATTAATCAAAACTATCTCGGCTTCAGCCTCTTATTTATCAAAAAAAAATGCAGGCAAAAAGACAACATAAAGTTATTAGAAAGAGGAAAAAAAAACCTATAAAAATCAGAAAGTTCACAATAATTAGGATTAAAGTACAAACTCAACTTACAAAACTTGCCTGAAAGGAAATATAAATAATACAAAGATGCCATGATAAAGAAAAATCCAAACGAACATCGCAGGAATATCCAGCTCTGTGCAGAATATCATACTCTGCTTATAATCTTGATATTAATTCAATGGCCAGTATTTACAGATCATAGCAGCCAACAAACTGCTACCTCATACAAAATGAGAAACCAGCAGCAATAACTTACATATCACTGGAAACAGAGTTTGTTGATACCATTTGTTCTTTCTAATCATCATCTTCAATGACCATGTTCAGCCTCCTCCTTCCCCGCCTCGACAAACCTACATCTTCCAGCATTTCCACATCAGCCTCTTCGTCGACAAGAAAACCATTGTGCAATGATATGTTTTCTTCCAAGCTATCCTCTTCCATATCATTTAACAAATTTGTATCTTTCAGTGTTTTTGTTGCTGCAGCCTCTTCACCCAGAAATAAATCATCATCCTTACCTTTTAATAATTTTTCTTTCAAATTATCTTCTTCCAAATCATCTTCTAACAAAATTGTATCTTCCAGCATTTCCATATCAGCCTCTTCATCGACAAGAAAGCCATTATCCTTGTGCAATGATATTTTTTCTTCCAAGCTATCTTCTTCAATATCATTTAACAAATTTGTATCTTTCAGTGTTTTTGTTGCTGCAGCCTCTTCGTTCAGAAATAAATCATCATCCTTACCTTCCGATAATTTTTCTTTCAAATTATCTTCTTGCAAATCATCTTCTAACAAAATTGCATCTTCCAGAATTTCAGTACCAGCCCCTTTATTTACAAGTGAATGTAAATTTTCTTCTAAATTATTTTCTACTATGTCGTCTTCAAATGAATTTGAATCTTCCAGCATTTCTTTCCCAGCTCCGTCATAGGCAAGAGAACTACTATTCTTGCCATTTGATATGTTTTCATTTGAATTGTCAGATAAGATCACTGGAGATTGGTCTCCAGTTTTAATTCTGCCAGCTTCACCATTTTCAGTGTTCGGGTGCTTTTTTAACCTGCCCCTGCATTAAAACATTAATTAGATTTTTCAGAACTTGTAACTCTTAAATAAAATTGAAATGTTGCAGCACTCTATATAATTTGTGGGTTTCAAACTTTGTTAATCTTAGAACTGGAAGCATTGTAGTAAATGTTAAGTTTATTATCCAAGTTACTTAGTCATTAATTTCAACAAAAATAGAAGTGCCATCAGCAAATTGCAAATCAATAATCGAATCTCTTAACAGCAGTACAAGAGACAAATCTCTTGACAAAAAATAAATAGACTCAGCAGCCAACACAAAGATATAGGGGAAAAATGACACGTGGGACTAGGTCATGGAGAAAGTTAATCTTAAAATTGTGAAATGGCAAAGCTTACTTTTTTCTGTGGCCAGACAGTTTTAAGTGTCATAAAAAATAAAAAATAAAAAATAAAATTCCCACGCATTGTATCTCTTCCTATTGATTAGTGGCTTCCTCTAAAAGAGTAACTAGCTTAATAAACTCATTGGGAGCTTCCTTTGTTCTGATAGTAGAGAAACTAGAAAACGTCAGGTTATCTACTAGAATCAATGTATCTGGCCTAGAAGTTTGGGGGATAGGGTTTACAAGATAGTAAATGGGTTATCAAAGCTTTGTAAGGTGATGAGCCTTGAAGATTCTTTTGAGATTTAATATATCTAATAGTTTTCCTAAGCGAAGTCAAAAATGATTTGGGCATCATCATTGGGACATTTTGTTTGGTAACTTTGACATTAAACCTTTTGACTGCTATTCTTGGTTTCGTTGCGAAGAATTTATTATTTGTTAAGGAATTCACCAAAGGTAATGAGGTCTATATAAATATGGTCATATGAAAAGTTAAATATTTATTTAGACCAACAAGCCCATATGACTGCAATCTATACAATTTTATGCAGCTATCAAGGCATGTGCAAACGCTTCCAAATTTGTTCCAAAGAACTTGGAAAGCATTTCAAAGCTTGGAGCATGTTTACATTGTCCCATTTGAGATCCTTCCACGATGAATCATCTATTATTGTCATTTGTTGCATTCAATATGCCAAAATCTTTGTTGCCAACATATCCTTTGTAAAAGGCATCCATTTCCAAAGAGCACGCTAGTTTGATTGGAGCCTGCCAATAAATTCTAAGCCCAAAATATTCCCAAAGGATATTCCTTGTAGAAGTGACCCCAAGAATAGCCCTTGCAATTGCACATCACAATTCCAGAGCTCATTTGCAACAATCATATGCTCCCTCATCCGGAGTTGCAAAGAGGTGCATTCTTTTTTAATTTCCTTGTTTTTTCAACACCAACATGATGGTACTTCATTTTCCAATGATTTTTCTTCTTGTTCAAAATATTTTCATTTTTCTCTCAAAAGCCCTATCCAATATCCCCATTTTTTAACATTTTTAAGCACTTCTCACTCGTACAAAAACATTTTTCAGTCAAAGCTTTTTTTAAAGTGCCTAACTTTGAGAGCAAAATTAAGATCTAGCATCATTACAGTTTATTTTGTAGATAAAAAAAATGTTTTTGCTCATTTTTTGTTGTTGGAAGGCGAAATCTGTCTGCAAATGGCTCTGACCCACAACATGGCCACCAATCTAATTAAGAAAGTTATTTAACTCATTGGTGTTGTCTGCATATTGACCAATAAAGGCAATGACATCTCTATTTTGAGGTTTACTTTGTACTATTGTAGAGGCTCTATGTTCAACAACCAAATGGGAGGAGGTCCAAATTTATGATAGATATCAAGGCCTTTAATTCCTTTATAGTTGAGTTCTTGACATGGTGACTTCGTTTGACAACA
Organism: Thuja plicata; assembly: GCA_018584345.1. Lineage (NCBI taxonomy): Eukaryota > Viridiplantae > Streptophyta > Pinopsida > Cupressales > Cupressaceae > Thuja > Thuja plicata. Next base: position 3,577,937 of record MU223224.1, on the reverse strand, counting down.
ACTAGGTCCTATTGACACATTGGATCAACCACAACTTTAATGGAGACATTCTATCCTTCAAACTATGAACAATATCTGCAAATAAAATGGCTTTGTATGTAAAAAGAAAGTCACATATGCCTATACATGGTTACATGTACCAATGCAACTAAGGATATTACTCTCACTACCATATCCAACTATTCTAATTCTTACGTTCAAGAGTAGATTATAGAAAGACTTATTTAGCAAGTTAAGGTATATGCCCCTTGCAACCCTTGATGTAGCATTCAATCAAGTAAATGTTAGCATAAATAAAATTTGTTGCCCATTCCAATGCTACTTGACCTTCAGTGTGTTGAAGTTATAGCGTAGGGAGCTATCTTTCTCTGTCTGAGATAGTCATTGCGGACACATGGTGCTGGTTCCTCCTTCAACGTGGTGTTTTTTATTATGTTTGCAATTGAAGAGCTACATCAAATGTAGCGCCTCTGTTATTGTGATCGGTTCTTTCAGATGCAGCTTCCCATTCCTTGGTGTCGATCTTTAATGGAAAGAGTATTCAACCTCAGCTCATTAACAGTAACCACAGTCAATTCTTGTGCCACGTCAATGAGAATATGGATCGACGCACTTTATTAACTGCTGTCGGTTTCTTTCATATCGTCATCTGTATTGAAGAGAATTACTTTATGGTGTAGCGTTGGGAATTCAAGAGTTACTGTTTGAGTAATGGTCAATGATCCTAGTGCCACTTGTATTCGTGGTTATTGTGTTTCTAATAAAAATTGAAGAGTCACCACTGGGTGTAGGTGAAGTTATTCTGTAGCGTAAATTCTGGTCTCTTGGATATATGTATTCTGGGAGAACGATTTTCGAGTGCACTGTTACAGGGTTGAAGCTGTAGCTTTTGTCAAGGTGTTGTTTGTTGTTTGATTGTTGTAGGAGGTTGTCGTGTGGTACATTTGTGTATTTAGTCTATACTATCGTGATTCTTCTGAGGAGTCTTCGGCATCATTTTTATGTAACAAGGGTAGATGATTTGCTGAAGATCTTTGTTGTTCTGTTCTGAGATTTGTGTGAGCGTTCATTAGCATTTGATTTTGACAAGGTTCAATTTTGTTAAAAGGAGATCTATGTATTGATCTTAAGAGTGTGTCTCAGAAGTTCTTATGATCATTGTATTCAGACATTCATACATTTCTCAATAAAGTGATATTTCTTGGGTGTGGCTGTGTTTTTCCCTCGAGAAGGAGGGTTTTCCCAGGGTAATATTTGTGTCTATCTGTTCATCATTTTTGTTGTTTTGTTGTTTATCTTAATTCTGGTATAAAACATTAACATGGTATCAGAGCCAGGTTAGATAACAGCGAATGAGGGATTTCTGTATGGAGGGTTTTCTCAGGCGAACGAGGGATTTCTATATGGAGATCAGTTTTCACTTGATGGATTCCCAGTTGCAAGTTGAATGATCAAAGGTTGACAGTGACGAGTTCTTGTGATTTCCAAACGGTTGAATAGAAACACTGGAGCAACCGCAAATGCAATCTCATATTTATTGCTGGGTGTGAACGGTGTTTATATAAGTAGTGGAGATAATCAGAAGACTTATCTGGGTTTGGTTTAGCTTCAGAACTGATTGGTACAGCACTGTTAAGGTTTGGAGCAGCTTTTTCAGTCTGTGGAAACTGGTATGTTTGAGTGGAATGCCAAAAGTCATCGGCAGAAGACCGGGCATGAAACATTTCAGTATTTCCTATCATTACTTCTGCAACAAAGGGCTGTATCCAGTTCCTTTGTTCCAGTATATCATATCTCTTTTGCAGATAAGTCCTTTTATCAAATCTAATATTATGACTGCTGTGAGAGTTTACATTTTAATTTGGGATATTTTATTTGAGTATTATAGGTCCGTGTCAAGATTATGGTTGATGTTTTAATAGTTATCACCCAGACTTTCTAATGTTGGCTATTGGAAATTATATGTGTGCAGAGTCACTACAGTGGTATATTTCCAGACTTATTGAGCCAGCATTATTAAGGAAACCTTGGCAGAATCAAGAGAGTCATCACATTGGGCATTTGCATTGTGTTTACTACTGTATCAGCTGCTGAAGATGGAAGCCAGATCTCATCAACAGAGGCACTAAATATTCATCTTGTGTGAGTTCTCGGCAAGAATTTATAGACAAAGGGCTTGTATCTAGATGTGATTGCAATCTGTGGGTTGTTTATTTGCATTGAGCAAAGCATGTCCATTATATTGCATGGTTCGAGTGTGCAAATACTCTGCAGTGACTCTTCCTTCATATCGGGTTAGAGATTCAGATGGAGCTTGAGCGGCAAACGGAGAGTGCCAAGTCCTTTGCAAAGGATCAACAAGCTCGTGATAATCTAAGCTGTGAGAATGCTGCCCTTGTTGAGAGGGAGTCTTTGCTGAGAAGGAGTCTCAGCATCAGTTGCTCTTGTTATGTGTTATAATGCATTTTTCTTTGAGACGGAGAAATTTGAGGTGAAAGCCCTTGTAATGCATTTTTCTTTGAGACAGAGAAATTTGAGGTGAAAACCCTTGTAATACATTTTTCTCTGAGAAGGAGAAATTTGAGGTGAAAGCCCTTGTAATGCATTTTTCTCTGAGACGGAGAAATTTGAGGTGAAAACCCTTGTAATACATTTTTCTCTGAGAAGGAGAAATTTGAGGTGAAAACCCTTGTTGCTCTTTGCACTCATGGGAGTAGCCATAGTGGATGTCATGTTGAGAGACTCCATGACAACATCACGTTGAGTGACTCCGTGATGTGAACTTGTGTTTATTTCACACATGGGAGTAGCCATGCTGAACATCATGTTGAGTGACTCCATGATAAATTTTGGTTTTCTCACAAATGGGTGTAGCCATTGTGATGGTCACGACCTGAGAATTTGCAAAAGATATCTCCTTTATGTCTATATGTTCATCATTTTTGTTGTTTTGCTCTATATCTTAATTCTGGTATAAAACATTAACACAATTTACCTCACAGTTCCAAATCATCTTCTTCTCCTTCAATTGCCAAGAGATATGACAATTTCATAATTACCGTACAAAAGGGGGCACATGACAAAACTGAATGTTTTAGGTTAACGAACAAGACATTAACTGTGCAATCCTTTGATAAAAAAAACATCAACCATTCTCATCAAGACTTCTAGAGATGATACAATTTATGTTCAGTTCAAATGTCAACTAAATAACATCCACATAACACACAACTATTCAATAAATTGTATCATTGGAAAAGCTCACAAAAGAACTTGGTTTCAAGGTATATTATCAATAAATTGCTTTTGTCAATGGACCCACATACTCATTCATATGTACTTGGATGGAAGGATGAAAGTTCTTAATTAATTATGCACACATGCACTATGTTTGGCATTTGTTCCTAAGTTTATTGACAAAGTCAATTAAGATGTGTCTAGGATAGATTTTTATGGCTTGTCGCTCAATATCCCTTATTAATATCAATGGTGTTCATCCATAAGCACTTGGATGGAAGGATAAAAGTTCCTCTTCACCAATCATGCACACATGAACTATCTTTTGCTTTTGGTCCAAAGTTTGTTGACAAAGTCAATTGTCATGTGCCTAGGGTAGATTGTTATAACTTGTTGCTCAATATCCCCTATTTATATGATGGGAAGCTCAACAAACAAGATTTAACTATACATTGCAACGAGATAATCAAAAACATCTCATCAGATATACTAATCACACAAGCAATTTACCATTGTGTAGAAAAGCCTCTTCTCCTAAGAAACAATGCAAAACTTGCTTCATCTAGTTCCATAGTAGCATCTATAGCAAGAATCGCATGTCCTGTTGCATAAAAGTGTGAAGCTAATTTGTAGCAATCCAAATATGTATCTCAAGATTCTATGGCACTTTCACCACTCAAAGCAAACAATCACACCTCATCATTGCTACTTATTGTTCCTCATGCTCCATTGTATTGCAAAATAACCGACAAAAGCCCTTTTATGGTTTGTTAAGCCTTTTAGTCTACCTACCACTTTCTTATAATTGATGGCATCAACCTTTCTAATTGGTCTATTGCTCAAGCATTCCATTCTTGCCTTGGACTTGTCATTGATGTTCTAAGACTTTAAATGGCCTCTCCCTTTTTTTATGGTTTGTTATGCCTTTTAGACTTCCTCATGTTCCCAACACAATAACCCATGTTTTGCCTCATTGTTTTGTGGATTTTCCCTTATTTTTAATAAATATTTTAAAATCTTATGACACATAATCTGGTGCATTCAGGACTTAAATACTATATATGTTGATCTGAGAGTTGCAAAATCAATTAAATAAAGTGTAATCATTAACTAGATTCTTTTTAATCTGGATGCCATGTATATCCATTGTTTCCATTGAGTGTAACACAATTGTCTTCTCGTTGAGGAATTTCTGTAAGAAATAGGATTTTGGAATTTGTGTAACAAATAGGATTTCAAGAGAACCCCAACGCTAAGTTTTACTGATGAAATTTCTTGATACACTTCCCACTAGACGATTTAAGAGAGTACACTTTATCCCATGTGGGAACCATTGACAATTTTTCAACTTTGTGGTAATTTTGTCTTTTCCTATTTCTGAACTATTCAAAACTTCTCCAAATGAGGTAAGAATATTAAATATCCATGTTTTAATCATTTGTGGTCTTCCAACCCTATTTTGGGTACTTGCATTGGGGTTTTTGCCATTTGACCACCTAGATACTTACTTAAGCACTAGCAAACACCTAACACACCTAGGGCCTTAAGAGTTTTCTACCTTACTCCTAAGACACTAAACCACACCTAGGGACCTTCTAGGGATCCTTATTCAACTACTAACTTGGATAGGGTCATTACAAGCCAAAAATCTCTAAGGACTTGATAGCCTAGTCCTAGGGTGCTCCTGCACCATTCTCCCAAGCAAAAGAAGTCAAGTAACCCCTGTAGTGACTAAATTAGGATCAATTCCCAACTTCTTGAACTCTGCCTCATGAATCCATGTATTCTTTGCATCTTCTTTACCCTGCCATTTAACAAGGTGTTCCCAATATGTCCTGCTTCTAGTTTTCTTCGTCACCCTTGAGTCTAGTATCCTATCAGCTTGAGGATTTGTTGTTACAAGTAACTGAAGTTCTCCCACATCATTAATAACCTTTGTGAAGTTCTGATCTATATAAGGAACTGGACCCTTGTATAGTACTAGGTCTGCTACATTAAAGACAGGAGACAGTCCTACCTTTGCAGGGAGATCTACCTTGTATGGATTGGGTCCATACTTGGCAAGAATAGTGCAAGGCCCCAACCTCCTCATCTGCCATTTGTTGGGTACACCTTTCCTTGTTGAGATGAACCATTACCAAATCACCTACCTTGAATTGAAGATCTTTCTTTTTCTCATCAACCTTAAGCTTGATTTTTGCAATGTTTTCTGTCAAGGATTTCTTCACCAAATCATGAACTTATTTCATTAAATGGGAAAAGTCTTCTGCATACCCTTTCCTTGGAGTTCCATCGCCTAACTCTCTGAGTTCAAGAATGCCTCTTGGATGTATTCCATAAACTACCTCAAATGGACTTCTTCCAATGGTCTTGTTGACTGTGTCGTTGTATGCATATTCAGCTTGGGCTAGAATTTGGTCCCAAGGCATAAATAGCTTTATTAACTCTCATGAGTGGGTGTCGGAAGGTTTGAATCATTAAGTCATTTAGAGTATCCTCTTTCCATAGATTTAAAGTGTCACTTTCTAGGGTGTTTTCAAAAAGACCACTCTGTAGGATTTCATTTATGAATTATAATGCATGTGCTAGGGAAGTTTATTTTATTTTTGTCCCACCGGTATATGTTTTATTTCAATTTTGGAAAAAAATATTTCCCCCAAAAATTAAGACAAAATTTAATCATTTATTATACCAATGTTGGGGAGTTTATTTCTTGTGATATTTGTAAATACAAGGAACACATTAGGCTACATATATGCAGAAAGATAACATAAACTATTGACTACTATTTTTAATATAAAGTTATTATAATATAATGGATGCAAACCCTCCATTCATTTTAATAGTGGTGGTGACTATATTTTGCATTTTGAGTAAGTATCACTTTCAAGGGCATTTTCAAATAGGCCCATTCTGTAGGATTTTGTATTTGAACTATAATGCACGTGCCAAAGATGGTATTTCTTTTTTGTCGCATTAGTGTTTTTTTTCAATTTTGGGAAAATTATTTCTCTAAAATTTTAAAATTAAATTTGTGTATAATTTTTATTTAAAATCAGGCTTGTACCATAGGTTCTAAGAATCTATATACCTCTTTTTTCAGGCCAGTATCTATTTTGTCCTCTTCACTTGTTGATGATGGATAAGCGATCAGTTTCAGAGATATTGCAGGCATGTCTATGAGAGGGGCATCATACCTTGATTCACTTGCTCAGGTGATTTTGCTTCCACACACATGCGCGCACACACACACAACCTATACAAAATATACAACCTTCACCTGTATATAAGAGTTGATTTGAGAAGGTATATGCATAGGTGATGAACATGCAGATTTGCCTAAGTACTACTAGGAGCTATCCTAGCAACAGATGTACTATTGTGAAAATCATCACAAGTCCATTTGTTGCTGGGTCTAGCTCCCAGTAGTGCTTGGTCAAATCTGCATGTTTTTCACCTGTGCATATACCTTCTCTAAAAATACATAAATTTCAATCTAACCGTTGTCTTCTTATCCATGTACCCTACATGAAACTTAGAACAAAAATCAGTACTCAAAATGTATGTTTAGTCCCCTTTATGGGACAATCATATCCCTATTGTTGCTTCTTCTTTTCCTCTATCTTTTTCAGGTCTTTTGTACCCCTCCAACCTTGTACCTCTGAAGATTTACCTTTAACTCTCTTTTGTACTCCTAAAGGTCATTCTATAGTTCCAACTTTGATGCTTTCCTAACCCAAAAAATACTATCTTGTAGCTCTGAATTGTACCCTGTCATTTTTCATTCTTTGATGTAACTTTTCAGCCCCTTGCCAAGCTGTATCCTCTTACTTTGATCCCTACACAAACATGTATATCTTGTCCCAAAAATAAATGACGCTATGTTCCTTTTTTATCCCACAAGGCAATTAAAGGTGTTAACATAAACTTCTTATTTTCCTTGTGCATAATATATTCATTTATGTATCCATCATGAATTGTCTTTCTTAAATAGTAGTTAATGCATGGTAGTTAGTTCAACTTCCTAAGGCCAAAACAGTAATTGGTATCATGAAATCAGTTAGGCCTCATCCTCATTGTTCATCCAAAGAGAGATTAAAGACATGCAATATATGCCTTAGATAAAAATGGCTTCATAAAAGCATGCATGATTAGTTAGTAGATATGCAAGATAGAGTTGATTAG
>MU223224.1:3552627-3568765 GCA_018584345.1 Thuja plicata | reverse complement strand
TAATGATCAGCTAGATGACTTTGAGATGGAGGAAGATGACTGGGATGCAGAAGTGGCAGCACGTGAGGAGGAACATGGGCTTGGTCATCCATCAGAGGCTTCTGTTGACACACCTATTCAAGCACCTATTGAGGATGATGCAACTACTTCAGCAGCAGCAGCGATCTCTTTTGAGTTTTAGTTGTAGACACAATTTATGATTTATATTTCTAGTTTTCATTGATACTGACATTTGAACTTAATATGTATTCAGAAGTTGTAGACTTGTAGTTTCATGAAGTTTGACTTCGATATGTATTGAACTTATTTTTATTCATATGTCGTACTTGCTTTTTGGTATATGACAATGATTCTATGTTTTATGCTAAGTTCTAAATTCTAATAGTAATTGCTATATATTTAACTCAAAACTTTGATTAATATATGGTGGATATCTCAAATCAATATTTATTCTATAAATTTGGTGTTTATGTGTGTTTTTAAGAATATTTTAAGAAATTATATATTTTCAAATGTTCGATAAAAGTGTCGATTTATTGCAGATATTTTCGCCGAGATTTTTGCCGAGAACAAGATTTTCAAAAAATTTGGGTCTGCCGAGATTTTGCCGAGACCGATATTTTCAACCTTGGTTAAAAAGTTTAAAAGGTTTGGTAAAAAATTAAAATAAAGAAAAATCGCCTATGAAATGTTTTAATTGTGGAAAGAGTGGTCATTTTGCAGCTAAATGACCTAACCCTAACAGTGATGAAGAAGAAGGTTTTAAGACGAAACAATTTGCTCACAAATATAAAAAGTTTGCAAAGAAAAAGAAAAGTTTATATGTTAAGAATGATAGTACTGATAGTTTTGATTCCAATGGTTCTGAAACTTTGTTTATGGCAATAGGACCTTGTTCTACAGAAGATGAAGTTGATTTTGAAGCGGAGTTGATATGCGCACTGGAAGAAATCAGCCGGTTGAAGAAAGAGTTGGCATCAGTCTCAAAAGGTAATGCAGGTTTCACAAAAGATATTGAATCTAAAATTGAGATTACTACAAACTTGAAATTTGCAATTGAAGAAAATAGAAGGAAGTTAGAAGTAGTAAATTCTGAACTTGTTATTAAGACTGAAAATTGTTCTAAGTTGGAAAGTGAAATAGTTGATTTAAGGAATGAAATCAAGAAACTAACTATGATTCCTGACAAGCAAATAAAATTCACAAAAAGTTCAGAAATGTTAAGTGATATGTTGGATCAACAACGAGACACTAGCATCAAAACAGGATTAGGGTTTGAAGAGGCAGAAAGTTCAAATAGTGCAAAAGGTACAAAGAATTCTGTTGAAACTAAGAAGTGGTTTCCTAGAAGATTTTACTCATTCTCTGGGTATTGCAACTTTTGCAACTATTTTGGTCACAAAGCAGTAAATTGCAGGGTTATATCAAGAAGGTTCAGTTTTGTAAGTCCAAATTCTTTTAATGCATTAAGAAATTTCAACTTGGTTTGCTTTAAATGTCAGAATGTTGGACATGCTACAAGAAACTGTTAGTTGAGTTTTGTTGATTCACGAAACAGGTTATCTAACAAGAAAGAGACAAAAGTATGGAGAAAGAAAGAAAACAAGTCTCTTGTTGTTACAGCATTGCATGCTATAAAAGAGAATCTTTGGATTGTCGATAGTGGTTGTTCAAACCACATGACAAGTTATAAAGGCAAGTTTTCTACATTTACAAAATGGAATGTGGTCCAATGAAATTTGGAGACAAATCTTCAATGCCAATACGAGGTAAAGGTTCCTTGAGTATCAATGGTATGCTAGAAGCAAACAATGTGTGGTATGTGGATGGTTTAAAATATAATTTCCTAAGTGTTAGTCAATAATGTGATAATGGCTACTTTGTAAATTTTAATGCTAAAGGTTGTGAGACAAGAAATCTTGATTCTGGAAAGGTAATTGCTGAGGGTAAACGTACTGAATGTAATGTTTATGATTTGAGAAAAGTAAAAGGCAAAAATTGTTTGAGTCAAATTGGTGAAAGTTGGCTTTGGCACAGAAGGTTAGGACATCTCAATTTTGATAATCTGGTAAAAATCAGTTCTTTAAATTCGTAAGACATATGCCCAAGATTGTGAAACCTTAAAATATCATGGCAAAGAATGTCAACAGGAAAACAAACTAGAAAAAATTTTAAACTAAAAGAATGTTCTAGTCTACAACCCCTTGAGTTGATTCACACAGATCTTGTGGACCCACTAGAACTAAAGGTTTGAAAAATGAAAGATACTTCATGTTTTTTGTAGACGATTATTCTAGAATGACATGGGTGACATTCTTAAAAGAAAAGTCAGAAGCTTTTGAAAAGTTTAAGATTTTTAGGGCTATGGTTGAAAAAGAAATTGATTATGAAGTTAAGTGTCTTAGATCTGATAGAGGTGGTGAAGTTATGTCTAATTAATTCGCTGCTTACTGTGAAGAAGAAGGAATAAAAAGGCAATATTCTGCAGCCAAGACACCTCAACAGAGTGGGGTAGTTGAAAGGAAAAACAGAACGGTAAATGAAATGGCTAGAACTTTACATAATCAATCAAAACTTCTTGACAGGTTTTGGGTGGAAGCAGTGTGCACACAGCAGCCTATGTCCTAAACACGGTTCAGCTCAGGCCAAACAGCAAGAGAACTCCATATGAGTTATGGTATGGTAAGCCAGCTTCAGTTAAATATTTTAAAATATTCGGAAGCAAGTGTTTTATTAAGCAAGATGAGGAAGGTTTGAGTAGTTTTGATTCCAAATGTGATGAAGGGTTGTTTCTTGGTTACTGAACTCACAATAAAGCTTATAAATGCTATAACAATAGATTAAAGAAAATTGTTGAATGTGTTAACGTAAAAATTGTTGAGCAATTACACAAAGACAACTCTGAAGAATCTATTGTTAATTCAGATAATGTGTTTGAAAGTACATCTGCACCTTCTAGTGATTCTAATGAAAATAATTCTACAACAAATGCTTCTAATGATGATGATGAAACATGTTCTAAGAATGCTAGTGAAATTTCATTTGAAAATATTAGTGAAAAGAATCCATCTAAGTTTGTAAAAAGAAATCATCCTGAACAACAAATAATTTGTAATAAAGATGATGGAATTCAAACAAGGAAAAAGGTTGTTAAAAATTATAATGAAGAAGCCTATCTATCTTTGATTTCTGAAATGGAACCTAAAACATACAAGGAAGCTAGCATAGATGATAACTGGATTAATGCAATGAAAGAAGAATTAGCTCAAATTGAGAAAAATAACACTTGGGAGTTAGTTCCTCGACCATCAGATAAGAATGTTATTGGTGCTAAATGGGTGTTTAAGAATAAACATAATGAAGATCACATAATTGTTAGAAACAAAGCTAGACTGGTATGTAAGGGTTATGCACAAATTGAAGGGGTTGATTTCAATGAAACATTTGCTCCTGTAGCCAAGCTAGAAGCTATACGCATGTTTTTGCCATTTTCAACATGTAAAAACTTTAAGGTTTGGCTTATGGATGTAAAATCAGCTTTTCTGAATGGGTTATTAGAAGAGGAAGTTTACATGGAAGAGCTAGAGGGCTTTGTCTATGCAGGTAAAGAAGACTATGTATGCAGACTCAAAAAGGCCTTGTATGGTCTTAAATAGGCACCTAGGGCTTGGTATTCCAGACTTGATCGGCATCTCTTACAGCAGGGTTTTCACAGAGGTAATGCAAGAAATAATCTATATTTCAAATCTGTTGGAGATCAAGTATTTGTTTTGGTTGTCTACATTGATGACTTTATTTTGGTGGGAATGATGAAGTTTGTAAAGATTTTGCTAACCAAATGCAATCAGCTTTCAAAACGTCTATTTTAGGAGAGCTGTCATATTTTCTTGGTTTTCAAGTTTTGCAGTTGGATGAAGGCATATTCTTGTCACAAACTAAATATACCAAGGAAATGCTTAAAAAATTTCAAATGGATGCATGCAATCCTATCAGTACACCAATGATTACAGGTTGTAAATTAACTAAGGATGATGATTCTCCTGCAATAGATCAAACACAGTACAAGTCTATGATAGGTAGTTTATTATATCTAACATCATCTAGACCAGATATAATGCAAGCAGTGTATATGGTTGCTCGATTTCAGGCTTCTCCTAAGGTTTCTCATCTAAATGCAGTAAAACAAATTTTCAAGTATTTGCGGGGTACTATTGATTATGGGTTGTGGTATCCACGAAATGACAAGTTTACTCTTGCAACTTATACAGATGCAGATTATGCAGGTTGTTTAGATGGTAGACGTAGCACCAGTGGTGGAGCCTTTCTTTTGGGAAACAGGTTGGTAGCATGGTTGAGTAAGAAACAAGAATCAGTTTCGTTGTCAACTGCCGAAGCTGAATATGTTGTTGCAGTTGCTTGTTGTACACAAGTCTTGTGGATGAAGCAAACTCTTCTGGATTTGAAGGTGATATTTGATGGTCCAGTTCCTATTTATTGTGATAATACTAGTGTGATTAACATTTCAAAAAATCTTGTTCTTCATTCACGCACTAAGAACATCTCTATTAAATATCATTTTTTGAAAGAAAGAGTTGTTGACCGTGAAGTTTGTCTAGAGTATGTTCATACTAAACAGCAGATGGCTGACATTTTTACAAAGCCTCTTCCTGCAGCTACCTTTGAAACCCTTCGTCAACAACTTGGGGTTGTGGCTCTGCCACACTAAGTTCTTACATCAGGGCATGAATTTAGGGGGGAGCTTCTTCTAGCTTTATCTTTTATCCCCCATCCCCTTGTCATCGATGACAAAGGGAGAGAAAATGGTTTATGTTGTACTTGATGCAGATCAGAACAGATTTTGTGGTGACAGTTTATGTGATCAGATTTTGTGGTATTTGATGCAGATCAGAACAGCTTTTGTGGTGACAGTTTATGTGATGACAGACTTACACTAACAGTTTTTGTAATGTCTTGCTGGTTGCCAGTTGTTTTCATATGGTTTTCATATGTGTGTAATTTGTCATCAATGATGGGGAGATTGTTAGATTAATGGTCATTGACAACAAAATATAATTTACAGACTTTGAAATTTCTTTAATTTAAACAGTGATCATGTTAGCAACAAATTCTCCAATAAATTTTGAGTATTTGTGTTTCCTTCTAAATATATTGACAGAGATCTCAAATATATTTTATAAGGACACAAAGGCATGAATCAAATAATCATAACGATATTTGTACCTTTGAACAAAAATAGTTATTTGCAAATATAAAGAACGGAGAATTATATAATGTGTTGAAAACGATAAAGTGATAAAGACTTGGCAAAATAGCAAAGTTTGTTACCAGAATTCACAGGAACTAATATGAACGCAGCAGGTTACTCATCATGATTATCAGATTTTATACAATTGATACTTTGGTTAAGATTTGGTGTTCATCTGATGAATAACGGTGTTCAAATATGTCGCTGAAAGCCATAGACAAACTTTATTTGATTGTGCTGCATGCGTGTGCTTTGAAAATATTTTTTGTCTTACCTGAGTAAGCTGCTTGCTTCCCTGTCAGCCTGATAAGTATTGGGTGTATATAAAAATTTAAAGTGCTCTCTGTCGGGTGTATATCAGTCCATGTATGAATAAGACGACAGATCCACGTTGGAAAGACGTTGTCTGTAGATCGTATTTGGCAAAGACGATAGCACTGTCTGTATCGGAAGAAAAACGTTATAGAAGATAGTGGCAGCGGGAACTTTAAACTAAGTTCAAACATGTCCTTGTTGGAATTATTGGGCCAAAATTTTGCTGTGCCCGACATTAGCTTAGAAGTTACCATGCTTTCACAAAACGCAGATGTGGCACGCAAGATGATTCTTGGATAGTAATGAACAAATGTTTTTGTTGTTCGGTTATTGGATAACAAATAGAGTTTCCGCAAACACACTATCTTCCGATATTTGCAAATTATGGAAAACAAGCAATTAGTTCAGTGTTTTTATGTTTATTGTTCCTTAACCAAAGATTGATTGTACACGGAAGTTGGAACCAATTCTAACCTACTGTTACCTGACATCTCTATAAATAATTCTTCCTTTGTTTGGAGAAGTGGAATTGGTATGGGGTATAAGGACGAAAACATTGCCATGACGTAATTTTGGAGTTGATGTGTGTAAAAGCATTAAAACTTTAATCAATTGCAAAGAGGACGCTGTTGTTGAAAGAGGATTCTCAGTTTGATAAGAAAGAAAGTTTTGGGATTGCTCATAGGAGACAATACAAGAAAAATCTGCAGGTGCTCAAATCAATTCCTCAAGACTTGAACAGGTATACATTTATAGCAACACTTATTCAGACTCCTAGCAAACATCAGAAATCAATTTGGATTCTATAATATTGCCTACATATTCAGATAATGTTGTTTGTGAACTGCTTTACAAATCACAGAGATGAGAACTTTGCTTGCAGTTTGAGAATTGATTAATTCGTCAGAACATAGATTTCAGAGATATTTGAAAGGTCTGAAATCTACAAATATTCTGGATAATACTAAAAGTTGGTTCATTTTCAGATGTAATGATCAGACATTGAAAACTGAAGGTTGTGATTGATATTTTGTGACAGTATATTATTCAGTTTGCACTCATGCAGGCATAGCATATTGAGTTGGAAGTTCAGGTTTACAGCAGGTGTACAGACATTATTATCAGATTAAACTTGTATCATCAAAAGTTGAAAGTTCTAGTTTATTCATACCTGTCCAAAATTGTAAACTTTCCTTATATGTTTTGATGGGTTGGTACTCGCATAAATTTGTTGAAGACATTATGAGTAGGTGCTCACATTTGTAGGAGTTGGAGCTCTTGAGTAGGAATTGATGCTCCTTAGGGTTGGAGCCCTTAAATATTGTAATTGGATTCAGATTTGTGAGGCTGGATTAGGACAGTAGATCCTAGCAGTGATTCTCACCGTGGTTTTCTCCCTCATTGGGTTTCCACGTCATATAATGTGCACTGTGTTCTTGACTTTGGTTGCTTCTCTTCTTTCCAATTCGGTACTTACATTCCTTATGCTGTTAACAATAACTGATTAAAGGATTAGATCAGATAAGTTTCATTACTACTAATTCACCCCCCCCTTCCCCCCCTCCCCTCCCCCTGTAAGTAGTAAACCTGTGTTCTTCAATGATTGCTCCATGCCCTTTTTGTTATATGTAAGACTAGTATACATTTAAAAGTTCAATGTGTCTGGGATTTTAACTATCTTTTCTGATTTGCAGTCAATGGATAGATATGTTAAATTATATATGTTTTCACACTTCAAAATTCAAAACAATGAAATTTCCACAGTTCATAAAATCAGCTTGTTAATCTTTCTGGATTTGATGATAAAACATTCTAGAGTCGAATCCAGAAAAATTACCAAGTTTCAATTTATTGTTTTAACTTTCAGTCTCACAGATATCAACATTCAAATTTAATATAATGACATTGTTATTTAAACTGTGATCCATTCTTAACTATGGATCAACATCAAGCAATAAGAATATATAGAATATAGATAGACCAAGAATTCAATGCAACTACTAATTTCTATAGTATGATGTAGATGACAATAAATAAAATGATTATTCTATCTTGCAAGTTTTCTTGCATTTAGTTATTAAGAATAAGTTTCTTCTATCTTGGAATTATTATATATTTGTGTTTAGAAATTAAAATCAGTCAGTCTTATGTTTACTCATTGGTTATTACAAATGATTAAGTCCTAAACTCTTCACCTTTTTATCCACGTCCACCATCCTGTCCTAAAATATTCATACCACAATTGGTATCCTACTTTTTTGGATGAATCAAGAAGCAAATATTTCACTTGCTGATAACACTATTGAGTACTACATTATTCTCCAAGGATTTATCTAGCATTTATATGCCTCACTATGGAGCTTTTTTCTAGGACTTACAAGCCAAGTGTGATCTTGTCACGTGGATATATTAGGAACCTTGTCTATCCTAATGTATAGTCACTGTTATGTATTTCTACCAAAAATATTATAGCTACTTTATCTGCAATTAACTGTATTAACCTTTATTTTCCTTTCTGGAAAAATATAAACAACAAACCTGAATATCTTAAACCGATGAGATCCTTATTTATATTTGAAAAACAGGAAAATAGAACCAGCCACTGAAGGGTTAGGCAGTCACACAATTAAGCTGACCAGAGTAATTCATTCAAATATGTAATTTTCTATATAAGTTAAAAATATTGCTTTTGGAGCAGTTCTCAAAATGCAAAGAAAGGCAATAACTCGCAATATCAGGATTAAGTGTCTCTTGACTTAACCAGATTCAGTATAGCCCTACTAATTAAAAAATTTATTTGACAGCCCATTGCACGTTTCATACATCTATTTCTCTATTAAAATAATCATATTAACATAATTGTCATGCAATGTAATTATTAGAAACCTTGCACCATTTAGAACTGATATTAGGATATGTGTGGATAAGAAAATGTCAAGACTCAAAACTACTTTGTCTCTGAATGCAAGTAATTTATTTTTTTAAATGGAAATAGTGAAGTAGAAATCTTGCAGAAAAGAATGTAAGCTTACTTCAATAGATGTGTAACTGTCAGAGCAGTCTCATGTACTGTGTCATCTTCAACTGCCTCCTTTGCTCTTATTTCATTATCCTTCACAAGCTTATCATACGCCTCGGCCATCTTTCCCTTAGATAGTCTCATGTTTGGAGATCTGAAAGTCAGTCTCATCGTCAAGACCTCCATGTTTGAAGGAGAGATCTTGATATGGACAAAGGTCTAAACAATATCTAAAAGGAAAATAAGGAAATTATATGAAACATAAATATAAATAAAACATTGGCAAAAGCATTATCATACCTCCCTAATTTTGTTATAAGCAACTCATCATCTGAATTGTCTTCAACTTCTGGCACACATACAATCTTATCATCCTTATCCCTGCAATTCTCTGCAATTCCAGATTCCCTGACAGGTTCATTATACACTCCTGCCACCTTTATTTCCCGTAGTTTGATCTTCTGCATCCTACAGGCAAATTCATTTTAATTTTTCAAATGACTCTATTTCAACCACATATCTGTTGTTTAGGATACATCTTGATCTGGGAAAGTTTGGGTGGTGTCATATCTCTAATTGCAATTAAAGAAAACCATATCAATTATAATTATAAATCACAGAACTACTGGAGAAAGCCCAAAACAGTATTAAAATTTAGTTACAGGTGAATAATGGTAAATGTCATCTTCATATGCTAATGATGGGTTCTCAACATTCTCATCACTTCATTTATCAGGATAAATCATGTGACACTCCAGTTCTGCATGCAAATCAGTCCAGCTTGTGACAAACAATATAAACATAGAAAGTTTTCGAAGGAGGAATAAGTATTACTTCAATAAACTTGTCATAAGAGTCTCATTTTCTGGATCATCTTTAACTCTCTCCCTTGCCGCAGTTTCATCCTGGAGGAGGAAATCCTCGTCAAATACAGGTTCCTTCAGAGGTTTTTTACATGAATCAGTCATCTTTCCCTTTGATAATCTGGTATTCTGAGACCTGAAAGTCAGCATCAGTGTCAAGACTTTCATTCCACTCCAATTATTACTTTGGACAAATCTTCGTTGTGAAAAGATTCTAGCTTCGTTTCAACAAAATGTAAATAGAGAAGATATCAAGAAAAAAAGATATGGAAACATTGAAAAAGTAAAAGTTGACATCCATTGACACTACCTCTTTAATCTGGAATTAAGTGGTTCATCATCTGAGTCGCCTTCATCCACCATTCCAGATTTCTTGACAGGTTCACTCAATGCTTCAGTCAGCTTTCTCTTCTGATGTCTAATATTCTGGGATCTGCAGGTCAATATCATTTATTATTAACTTTATTA
Source organism: Thuja plicata (assembly GCA_018584345.1). NCBI lineage: Eukaryota > Viridiplantae > Streptophyta > Pinopsida > Cupressales > Cupressaceae > Thuja > Thuja plicata. Next base: position 3,558,834 of record MU223224.1, on the reverse strand, counting down.
TGCCCCTTTGCCTATTTTCCAGAAAGATAATTTGATCAGAAAAGTTCAGGTCACTCATTTTGAGTTGTATCTTCATATTGATGTAAGTGAATGCATGTGAATTGTAAATTCGGAATTTAACATTGGAAAAAATATTCAAATACTTTGATAGCATGGACATAAGTGGTGCATGATCTGAGTCATCTTCATATCCCATCCCTTCTAAATTTTCAGCATGCTTAACATTGGCTTGCTCTCCAATATAAGATTTCTGTTTTTTTGAGCCGACTTTGAGGCCAAGAAGTGTAAGCTTACGCTTGACTTGAATTACAGGCAGACTGAGTATTTTAGCAATTAGATGACTACACTGTTTGTTTTCTTTGTTCCTACAGAAGACAGAAAAAATTAGAATCCACAAACATTTGAGAAAGCTTTTGAATATTGGTTTACACCAATCTAAGCAATTAATGACTTCCCATCATTTATTTTAAATAAATTCATAACATGTTTCAAGCTAAATATACAGATGATGTACAGAAAAACTTACTGCTCAAAAAGTTCCTTCATTAGACGTTCCTGCTCTTCACTAAAAACATAACTCTTCCTCTTCTTAGGAGAGTTCTTGTTCCTATCTTTTGTGAAAGACTTTAGCTTGTCAGATCTTCTGCGCGAAAATTTATGTTAAAAGGTTTCTTAAGTAAGGAAAATAACATCTGCAGAAAAATTACAGAGATACGACAAAAGTTAAGCTATCATTTTGAAGTTGAGCAGTAGAGCCAAATAAGAGTACAATATTACTATAAGCTCGCTGAGTTTTCCATACAGTTCAGGCTGAAGGATCGGCATATAGGGTATTATATGAGATCAACAGTAACCAATCACGCTGTTCTCAACAGAGCAAATAACATTGTACTTTTCTTGATTGAATTCTGAATATAATATGTTTAAAACTTTAAAGTTATACTTTAGCTATCTTTTCAAGCTCTCTTAAATTTTAGTGAGTTCATTTTAGTTCACACACTGCAATTACTAGTTACAAAGAAAAGTGTTTGTCATAAAAGAATTTGGGAAAGGCTAGGTACTTCAATAATTCGGTTCTAAGTGGCTCTTCATTCATGTTATCTTCATCTCGCAGTTCTACTGGAGTCTCATCATCCTTGGTGCTGGAGCACTCAACTCTTACTTTCCTTTTTCTTGAGGTAGCCTTAAGGCCAAGCAGCTTGAGCTTAAGATTAATTTGAGATACTGACAGGCCTAGTGATTCTGCAATCAAATGGCTGCACTCTCTCTTTGCTTTGTGCCTGCAGAAGACATGAGACAATGACAGATAAGAGCACTGCGAGGATCATAGTAGCCTTAGAGTACTGCTAGCTGAGCCAAATACTGACATCCAATTAAAAATAATTTCCATGAAAAAATGTAACAGCAAAATAGCTTCAATGAATAGGAAGAGCAAAATAAACAACACTAAATAGGTCAAGGCATATGAAGAAAAGGTCTGTTGAAAAACTTACTGCTCAAAAAGTTCCTTTATTAGAGATTCTTGCTCCTCACTAAAAACAAAGTTCTTCCTCTTCTTGGGAGATTTCTTATTCTTGTCTTTTATGGAAGACTTTTGCTTCTCAGAAGCTCTGCAAGAAGAATTGCAGCAAACACCTATATAAGAAATTTAAAAAAACAACAAAAATATATTAGAAAATATATCTACATAGATGTGGTAGAAAGAATTAAGAGGACATACTGATACCATATGTTACAGGCTGTAAAGATTAAATTAGGATTGTGTTACGTAAATATTTAAAAATTGTCAGTATGGTTGGTCATCTTAATATATTATATATAGGGAGCTTTTAAAGAGGAAAAGTTCAACAAGGTTTTCTAAGTATGTGTTGTTGAATATTTCCTTATCTGAATCTTGTGCATGGGTGAGCAATTAATAAGAGTTTTTGCCAACAAACAAGTAGATGGAACTCTTGTCAGCCTTTACCAATTCTGTACTAGAGTTGCTTAAGCTTAGGAGATTTAAAACAAAGAGTGAAGCTAAAAAAAAATGATGATCTTGTTGACAATGACAAAAAAATATGTTGTTGAAGCTGGATTAATAGAAAACAAGTTACCAGAGCAGCACTAAGCAAAGTCAGAGAAGCATAGAGTAAGAAAAGTTACAAAACTATAGCTCAAAAAAATTATTTTGAGGTTTTACTGTGAAGATTGGACATTTCTTTACAGTTATATGCATTTGATTATGCAGAAGGCATGACTATCTAGTGGACAAATTCAGGGCAGTATAATTGCACATGAATGTGTGTTGCATTTATTTGCACTATGATTTTGTCAGGCTTCTTTGGGGTGTGAAGTTTGGGAAAAAGGATGCAGATCATAGAGGAGTAGAATGAAGTTTTGATATTATTGGTAAATACCTGAGGACTAAATATGTAAAAGATTGTTGTATACTTCAAAAGGTTAAAAGGAGCTTGAATATAGCATGCATGCACATTTGTGAAGTTCAAGAGTTGTGGAGGGATGAGAAAGTCAAATCACTGTAAGTCGTATATCAAGCTTTACATTATGGAAAACTCTTGGACCTTAAAGCAAATTCACTGTATGACTGTAATTATTGTTTGCAATGTACATTGCATCTAGAACTCAATAGAAAGGTTCAATATATCTCATGTCAACAAAGGCTATGGTTATCATTGCAATTATAAATCATGGTGGAATAGAAAAAAAGATGTTAACTCGGATTTCAAATATATTTTATCTTGGTCTGATATCTTTTGTGTAACATTTAACCAGATACTCTTTGATCATCCTTCCATTTAATATGAATGTGTTCTTTCTGGAGCTCTCATACCCCAAAACTAAATAATTTTTATTAGCTCTATAGTGAAAAAATATGCAGCAGAAAAACATGACATGAAATTGGAAGATACTTCAATGAATAATTGTGTTGAATCTCATGTTCTGACTCATCCTCAGAATCCAAAAAGAGTCTTCTTCTGTTAGTTTTCCCAGCTTCAGCTGAACTAGGCTTGTCTTGTATATCTTCTTCACTCTCATCATTTTCATCACTAAACAGCTTGTCAATTCCTGATTTGTCCTTGCTTGATGCAACCTTGAGACCGAGCTGCTTAAGTTTACGAGAAACTTGGATTGTTGAGAACTTTCCATTCCGATCAAGTGCTCCTGCAATCATAGAGCTACATCTTCTATTTTCTTTGTACCTGCGCAAAGCCAAATAAGATATATTCATAAAGCATAGTGATAAAGTAAGAGTTCAGTTTAGAGAAAGCAACCTTTAATGCAGGTGACATTAAATGTTCTCCAAGAAAAAATATTTGCGCTAAACAGGACTTACATAAGAAGACAACCACTAAAATGATGAAGACTCTACCACTTTCATCATTCTCAGCATTAAATCCTTACTTGTAGCACAACCATTTCTTCTAACACAATACTAGCTATTTTTTGGTGCATATTCTCAGACAGGGTTCTCTACAAATTATAACAAAAATAATTGCACATGAAGAAAAATAGTCTGGAATTTCACATTAAGGATCTATCATTCCTCCTATGCACTATAACCTAATTATCTTATAAATGTAAAGCTTTATCCCAACATGTTCAAGAACTAACAATATATCATGTTAACAGACATGAAACATGTCAACCATTTCATAAAGTACCCAGGGAAATAAAAATTGCTTACAGCTCAAAAAGCTCTTTGATTTGAGCTTCTTCCTCTTCACTAAAAATAAAGCTCTTCCTCTTTTTAGGAGATTTCCTTATCTGTTCTTTTGTATACACCTCCTTCCTAAAGAGTTTCAAAAGATAGTATTTTAGAAACTCTCTTAACAACTGAAAATTATGCTCAATCTGTTAATGTTATTAACCAGAAATGACCAAAATTAAAAGTGATAAATTCCTACAATGATATTCTAGTCTAGAACATACAAAACATTAAAAAAAAACTCTCAATCCTACACTGACAGTTGCCTAACACAGTTTACATACTCGTGATTAGGAGGTTCACCAAAAGGCATATCAGCCTCATCATCGCCAAGGGCATCTGCAATATTTTTCTTAAATGGCACCTCTGTGCTTTGCCATTTATTGATCCCATCAGCTTCATCATCACCCAAAGCATCAGCAATGTCTTTTTTCGTGGAATGATTCCCTTTGTTCTTCCATTTGTTCATCTCAGACAATAACTGATCTGTACTGATCATGTTGCACTCTCTGCGAGTCTTCCAGAAGAGTATCTCAACAAAAAGAAAAGGATGATCCTTCAACTTTTTGAAAAAACCATGCAATATCTTTGTTAGGAACTGGACAATATTTTTATATTCCTCTGACTGCAATGTCCTCTGATCTGAGAGAATCTCATAAAACATAGAAAATAGTGATAGCTGCACAAAATATGATAGAGTTAAATACCAGAATACTAAAACATTCCTGAATCTCATTCAAAGCACATCTTAAGGTTAAAATAGACCTGATAAAGCATTGGTGCCAACATACAGTCATCACAAATACGCTGCAACATGCGAATTATATAATGATTTGTAGCAGCAGAATTTTTCTTGTAGAACATGAGTAACCAACAGTAATTTCGAACAACAGTGTTGTCAGCAAACGAGAATATAAACTTTTGGATATCAAAATCTGCTTCAACTCTGTTGCCCTGATCATCATCTTCTGAGTTGATTTCTCCATCATCCAGTGAGTTCGTTGTTCCATTTTGGGTGTTCTTTTCCAAAAATTCTACTTCTTCTTCACATTCATCAGCATTCTCCAAGGAGCTTTTGTGCTGCACTCTTCCATTGTCATCAGATTTGGATATTCTGTTGTGTTCCTCAACATCATCGGTATGCATTTCTGTGCTTGATCCCTCTTCAAGCAATTCTGTTGTCTTATTTGTTACCTGTTCATTAGAGTCAGATCTCTTCTCACTTCCAATTTCACTGGTGTTAGATGAGATCCCATTGTCTCTGGATTGTACTGGCACTTGTTCCTGTTGGTTATCAGCCAGCTTTTTCTTCTTCCTGCCTCTTCGAGATTTCTTGAGAACCTGGAATGGAAAAGTCAAAATAGTTGCTTCAAATAAGAGTAAGAAAAGTTTGCACATTCTGATTGAACCATAGTCACAAGTGCACTGAGCCAGGATAACAGAAAAGATGTCAGCACTAACTTCAAAAAGCAGAAAATCAAAACCATCTACCCTAGAAGATGTTGATAGAAATTGAAATGTGTCGTTTGACTTTTCAACTGTAAACAAATATAGTGCTATTACGAAATAATCAACAATGCACATGATTTTACTTAGGATCATGATTTATGGCTTGATGCCATTAGAAAACTGATGCAGGGATTAAAGTTGAAGATTACTCATCATTTTAGAGCAGTATAAGTTGCTTGATTCTAAATTCTAGCTTCGCTGTCCTTATTGTACATGTCCTAGCTTTCTACTGCTACCAAATGTAGCATAATCAAGACTAGATTGTACCAACCAAAGCAAAGGCAATGTAACAATGGGATTTAATAAAACGAACTTATTGACACAATTGCTGAAAATAAGAATCTATGGAACTAAAAGAATGTATGCAAATTAATCAAAGCTTGAATGATTTGAAAAATTGATCACAATAAGTTATGGCAGCTTTCAAAGAACTTGAGAACATGCTTGCCAAAAAGTAGTTAATTTCAATCATTTTTTTGAAACATGCTACTCAAATTAGATTGAGAATCAACCAATATCATATAAAATATGCATAACATTTCTTGTTTAAAACAGACACCACAAACAAACATGCAGCAAAGAAAACACTGGATATTCAATTGAAATATTAAATACATAAACTTGACTAGCTATTGTATACTATCTAACAAAGGCATGACATGAACTACCATAAGATAGATTTCGAATGAAAAAATGGTTCTATACGTGTACCTCTTAAACTTATACACAGCCTATCAAAGATAAGAGATTTCCACAATCCATAATATTAAGATGCAATGGCTTCTGGATAAAATTGTGTAATATTTTTAGGATCAACGTTCCGGATCACACTCCGTGATCCATCATCGGGATGAAAGAGAGCAATAGAGAGCACAATTTAATACACAGCCTATCAAATTACTCGTTTAACCCAATTCCAAATTGCCCATAAGATCCATACCACCTAAGTAGCCAATCCTGATTCTGGTTCGGATTCGGATCCGGATTTG
>MU223224.1:3474733-3516127 GCA_018584345.1 Thuja plicata | reverse complement strand
AAGTTGGATCATTTGAGCTTAATATATATCTTATTGATTGCTGGGTTTTTCACCTCCACAAGGGAGGTTTTCCCAGGGTACTTGGTGTTGTCTTCTTGTCTTATTTTGGCATTTTGTATCTAATTGTTCATCTAATTGTATTTATCTAGATATGATAATAAAATTAACAATATGATAAAGGCTATGCTTTCTACGGCAAGGGCGTGACATTCTGCCCTTCCCAAGATTGTTTGTCCACAAGAAATTTTAAATTACGATGATCAAAAATTTCTGCTCCTTCCCAAGTGGCATCCTCCATAGGCAAATTCTTCTACTTAACCAAATATTCTGGAATAAGCTTATTCCTTAATATCCTTCCTCTCATGTCAACGTTGCCCTCAAGTTCCAATATTAATTTTCCTTCATCGTCAAGTAGGGGTAACTCCGGACATGATGTAACAACTTGACCTAGCACCTTCTTGAGGAGAGATACATGGAAGACATTATGAATTGAACTATTTGCGGGTAACTCCAATTCATAAACAGACTCATCAATCCTTCTTACAATCTTATAAGGTTCATGGTATCATGGCCTAAGTTTCCCGGCTTCACTTCCCGTGATAAAGAATTGTTTATACTTATAAGATTGCAATCTTAGGAAGATTAAATCTCCAACTTCAAATGTTCTTTCAGATCTTCATTGATCGGCATACATCTTTGGTTGATTTTGAGTGCGATGCAAGTTATCTTTGAGTGTGTTTAGAATATCTACACTTAGTTGCACCAAGTCTCTTGCTCTAGGAACTCTACTTTTCATAAGAATCAAATCTCCAAATGATAGTGCCTCACACCCATATAGTGCCTTGAAAGGACTCGCCCCTATTGACATATATCATGAGTAGTATTGTAACTATATTCTTGAAGATGTAGCCATTTTACCCATGTTGTTTGCCACCCCATGACATAATTTCGCAAATATCTTTCAAACCACTTACTTACATTTTGGTTCGCCCATCTGCTTGGAGGAGGTAGCTAGTGCTTGGGGTATGTTCAGTTCGAGACAACTTGAAGGGTTCTTGCCAAAATAAACTAAGGAATCTGCTATCTTTATCACCAACAATGTTCTTGGCTAACCAATGTTGTTTGAACATTTCTCTAAAAAAGAGATCGGCTATCTGTGGTACTTTATATTTAGAGGATATTGCATGAAAATGAACATACTTAGTTAATCCACCACCATGAATATACAATCCTCCCTTTGCACCTTTGGAAGTCCTATAATGAAATCCATTGAAATGTTTTCCCATTTTTTATTTGGTATTGTCAAAGGTTGTGACAACCCTACAGGAAATGTTTGTTCTACCATGTTTCTTTGACATGCCATACATTCCCTCATACGCTTCAAAATATCCCATTTGAGGCCTTTCCAAGAAAACATTTCCCTCCCTTGCTTGTATGTTTTAAGGTGAACTTGATGTCTAGCTAAGGGAGTATCATGGTATGCTCTCATAATCTTTTCTATCATTTTCAATCTTGGAATAAGACATATTCTATCTTTGTTGAGAATGAGCCCCTCCACCGCCTTGTATTTGCCATCTTGTAGTTTTCCTTCCAATATGTCATTTGCCAATGCATCCTTAGTGTATTCTGCAAGTATTGGATTCTTTTGATCCGCGAAGATGTTCATCATAGGTGAGGTCTTCACAATATAGCATCAGCAACACCAATATCATTTATCTTTATGTACTTAATATCAAAGGCATAAGCTCGCAACTTGCTAACCCATTTATGTTGTGTATCATTTAGATCTTTTTGATTCAAAAAGAATACTAGACTGTTAGGGTTAGTCTTGACAAATTTTCCACAAACCCAGTATTGTCTAAACTTGGCTAGGGCATGCATAATAGCTAGCATTACTTTGTCATTAATTGAGTAATTCCTCTCCACCTCCTTATGCTTGCGACTCTTGAAAGCTATTGGCTGTTTATTTTGCATTAGTACAGCTCTACTACCTTCCCCAAAAGCATCACATTCTGACTCAAATGGAAGAGGTTTGGAATGGCTCACATTGGACAAGAGCTCATTCTTTGTTTGAATTCATCAAAATCTTGTTGAGTCTTCCCACTCTATGCAAAAGCAATTTTCCTAGTCAAATCTATCAATGGGCCAATTAGCCTCGAGAATCCTTTGACAAATCTTCTATAATGAATGCAAAGTCCTAGAAATCCCCTAAATGAGTTAAAGTCCTTGGTCAAAGCTAGTCTATTATTGCCTTGCCGGGAGCATGGAAGGTCAACCAATCTCTATTTCATCACCTAGTTTTATTTTGCGATATTTCTTTAGTTAACCCACTTGCTAACCTTATTCCACTGCCCATTTTTTTATTAATATGACTACGATATGATAAAGGCTATGCTTTCTATGGCAAGGGCATGAAAAGATCCTTCCATAGTTTTAATATACTTTTCATGTACTGGTTTATTCAAAGTTTATCTATGTCATTTTCTCCTTCTCTATCCTCCAAGAAAGAAATCTAGATTTAGTCCTAGACTCTTTTTATCTTTAGCCACATCATATGAGCACACCTAATTAAATACGGTAACATAGTTTTAGTTTTGAGTACCACTGGCCTACTTTGATCATTCATGGACTATTAGGAAAGTTCTATTCCTTTCAATTTGAAAAACGCTATACTTTTAATGCTATTTTAATGGAGATGAAAACCGTGTTCTTTCAATTTCTTCACTGAAGTTGCTTTGCTTCAAAAGGGATGCATCAAAATTACTTATTTTCAATGTTATTCAGTTCACTGTTCTCAAAATCATTCAATTGGATACGGACAAGAAAAGCATTGATGTTTGCCTATGGACAAGAAAACCAATGCTTTTTTAGTACATTGAATAAAAAGATACTTCTTCCACTAAAAGCTCTGTCTTTCCATACTTATAGTAACTGAAAACACTGCTGAGTTGGACTTTTTCAGTTCCACATTGCTTCCCACAAGCTGGTTGGTCTAAGATGGTGGTATCTTCAATAATCTATGATAATGGAGTAAAATTACTCCCATGATCACCAAAATTCAAGACCTACAACTCTGATCCAAATGATATTCACCAATTTTGCAAGATAAAGGCAATGCACCTTGAAAGGAATCACTAAAAGAAACATTACAAACTTCCAAGTACGAGTCAACAGTCAACAACACCAACAGGAAGCTACCTCTTCAAGAAGCAGTTCACAAGCTTTCTTGCAGGGTTCGCACCCCCGGCCCTGTGCACCCACACCGGGTATGCCCAGGTGCACCCAGGGTACACCCCAGGCGCACCAGCTACGCTGTGGGTGCACACCCGCATACCCACAGTGTACCCGGGGTGCGGCAAACCCACAGAATAACCGTGCCCAGCCACTTTAAAAGCGCCCAATAACTTTAAAAATTAGTTTTTAAACCCTTTTTTTGCAAATTATAACAAAATTATTTTCTGTATATAAGTATTGTTTGTGTCACCAAGACTCTATTTAGAAAATACAGTCAGATATTTAGCTGTTGAAGGTGGGTTTTCATGGTTTCATTTATGTTGGTACTCTTTGTTACAGTACAGCTTCCTCAAATTACGTTGTTCATTTCACCAATACAGTAACTGTGGCCACAACTATGATTTAATGCTTAGAAGTAAATAATCAAAGTATGTGGTTGTCTGAGCTACAGAAAGAATTGAATTGTCACAGTAAAGGAAGGGCGGATGCTAGAGTTAAAACATTTTTTGACTTGTGGATAAATTAGGTTTCTGCTGTGTTTCATGGACTGGCCTACCAGATCTGCCATTCCTATGATTTTGGAGAATATTCTAAGCGACCCTTTTTTGCTCTTCCCAATACTCAACCTCTAGCTGACCAAAAAATGGGATTTAGTAGAACATAGGAATTTCTTTGTGTTGCTAAGAGTACCTTGTGTTGGTCTGAATCATTTGGCATTGATCAATGATGAAGTATCATACTATCAAATGTACTTACTTTTACAATACTGTATATTTCTTTAATTTTATTGTAAATAATATATATATATAGATAGATAGATACAGATGTATCGAAGGGCAAAAAAAAATTGACTGTAACCGCATACTGGGTTCTCCTACCTGTACCCATACCAGCAACAGGGCATCAACAGGGCATCGAGAGTGTAGATGGGGGGAGGAACATCTATACAGCAATTAAGCGTATGAGCAGCACTTTTGATCACAGGCTAGATGTCATGGAGAGGAAGGTTCAGTAAAGCCAACTGATATTCTTTGAAGTACTCAGGTGCTAGAAGCGAGCAACAAAACAACTGTGTATCTGCAGTTACCAGACCATTGATACTCTGTTGCATGAAATGTATCTAGTCATGGATAGAATGGGGAAGTCTACAAAATCAATCACAGAACCTGTTGTTCAATTAATGGTAAAGATGGTTCTGTGCACTAGCTTAATTTTAGTGATGTCATGTTCTTGTACTTATTGATTGTGTTAAACTCTCCCTGGAATTTAATATTTCTGTGATCTATTTCAGTCATCACCTGTGTGTACCATGAGACAGCTATCAGTCAACCTTGTGCAACGTGTGAGGCAGGAAACTCTCCATCCATCATATAACAAATATAATAATATTCATTTACAAATAAAAATGCGATAGAGAAACTGAAGAATCTTTAAAGAAAGAATATAAAAAGTTAAAATGCTAACATAATTCCATATTAGCATTTTTTCCTTTGCCAAATGGATGAGCTCAGTGCTAAATCAATGGTACTTTTATAATAAAGTCATGGCTCCAATTCCCAATAAAAACATATTTATGTTGAGGTTTGAATGGCATACTTTTGGGTGTGATGTAGCTCAATCTCCAAGGCCATGTGAAAGTTCTGAATGAATTTTAGGTCTGGAACTATTATCACAAAATTCAACGGTCAAATGCAATTTTTCCCTTCTAAAAATAGAAAATGTATTTATCATTTGCATTTGCATATGATGGTGGGGAGATTAGCGGAGCTGTCCTTTTAGGGAGTAAGAGGTCTCAAGTTAAAGTCACAGTCATTCAACACTTAAAAACTTGTAAAAAAATTGATAAACTACATAATGTTTAAGTAGAACTGAATTTTCGGAAATAGGTACCCTGGTCCCTCACATTCATCATGATTATGGACTATATGGACTGACACAAAACATTTAATCTTTAAAAATAAAAGTTGCTACTGTAGTTTTGATCCACAAACTCTATTGTAACTATTTATAAACTAGAGAACTTTAAAATATCTAACATTGACCCCTTTTGAAGCACCTAGACTAATGGCTTGAGCAAAGGGGCCAGTAAACCCGAGAGAAGAAATGAAGAGAAAAATGTTTTAAGATATAAAACTTGTCTCCAGAAATTGGATATTGACTCCAACAACCAGAGCCTAAATCTTTGGTGGAAACTACCCTCTCATTAGTGTATACTGATTTCTTGTTAAATCAAACATCCTGTTCTTCGGGAATAGGTGGATTGGCAAAGAATCTTTGCTCTAAAGCTTGTTCATGAGGTCAGTCCCAAGGAAGGACATAAAATATTCAGGTAAATGGAAAGAAATCTATCTATGGATTTCCACATGGGGGTTTTATAAGCCAATTGATGGGATATAGGGTTCAAGAGTAGGTGGATTGGCAAAGATTTGGTTTATGCCAAAGCTTGGTCACAAGGTCAAGATCAGAATTAGACAAATTTAAAAATGTAATTGAAAATTTTTCCCTGCTCGGTCGTGAGGTCAAATCCAGGGGTACTACGTTTGAACAATATATAAGGTAAATAGAAGGTATTTCCCTTGTGGGCTCCAAATATACATTTTAAATACCAGTTTCACTATGCTAAATCGTGCTCTAAGACTAGAATATCTAAAGGTTCAATTCCCTCCGAAGCTTAGTTACAAGGTCAAACCCATAGAACGAGATTTGAACAATACCTAATGGAAATGAAAATAAATAATCTTGTTGGCTACAACGAGGGAGGCTATTACATCAATTTAATTTTCCATAATATTGTTGAATCAAACATCCTCCACTCTGAAAGTAGGTGAATTGGCAAAGATGTTTTCTGCACTCAAACTTGGGTCAGGGTAGTAGTACATGTATACACCAAAGTTTGGTCGTGAGTCTAAACAAGATCTTAACAATGCGTAATACAAATTGAAAGAAAACTTGATGTAGGTTTCCACAAGGGAGTCTCATTAGCCAATTTGGCATTTAGCTTGGCAATGACCCAAAAATATTACTTTTACTTTTACCTTCCTTACATTTGAAGTAACAGAAACGAAAATTATTTCCTTGCCAAGATTCCCATACACCCATCTAGCATCTGACTTGGCTAAGACATAAAAATAAGCTTTACCTTTTAAATATTTAAAAAATAAAAATCGAAGAATCTTCTTGCTGAAACTATCATACATCAATCTGATGTCTGGCTTGCACAAGGCCTAAAAAAATTCCAACCTCGAATCAAACCTTGCCTTTCCTCTTTTATGTTATAAAAACTCTTAACAAACAACTTGTCTGGCTACGATTCAAGCAAGAAAACAATTTGATTTATACATTTAGGTAAATGGAAAGAAATCCCTTAGACTTCACCAAGGAAAGTCTCATATACCAGTTTATCGTACTAGTTCACCATGACCTTGAAGATAACTTTTTTCACTTATCCTATTTTTATAGCTTCAAAAACCACAAATCAAAAACAAAATCCTTACCAAGACAATTATCGCTTTTAATGTAACCATTTCGCCTCCCATTGGCATCTTCAGATGCACACCCAAGCCCTGCGCACACCACTGACAACCCCTCCAGCTCCATCTTATTAGGATTCTTCACCGCTCAACTTTGCAATCTACCAACTGTTCCAATTCCTCTAGCTCGCTGTATCAGTTATAAACAATTTTAAAGTTAGAAATGTAATAGCCTGCATTGAGTAAAAAGAGGGTATGTGAGGATTAAAAATATTTAAGGCTAAAACAACAAATAAAATTGCTTATAGACAGTAAAACAGGAATCAAAACTTTCCAATTCATTGGATTTTGTTATAATTAGTCTTTAATGATTTTCTTTAAATTACCCCTAACCTGTGGGAAATGAAAATGTCAAAAAAATATCAAATGGAATGAGCTCAAATCGTAAATCACTAGGCAAAATATCACATTCACATCTGGAAATAGCATCTAATCAAAAAGACAACCCTTAAAACTAAAAACGCAATGCAAAATAACTTAAAAACAGTAAAAGGTTACCCAAAGTTTGAAATACACTGAATTGTGCAGTAAATAACATTTCGGACTCTAATAAAAACGTAGTTTATAAAAATGGGCAATGGAAAATCCCGTGTAGTTTGAACTGCGCGGTATTTTGTCAAAATAGGCGCTGAAAATTCTGCAGTCGGTGTTTTTGAATTATCTGTGTCATATGTTAGCGAAATATGCCAAGAAATACCTTAGACTGGGTTCATTTGACGCAGAATGTAGAACTCCGACAGGATTTGACGGTAGATCTGCAGCCCAGTCTCTGAAAATGGCGGTAATGGTTGCTGGGAAGACTATTGTAGAGAAGGTTTGCTGACTTTCCCGCGCAATTTTTTATTTTTTTTTCTTCGGTAGTCATTATTACTTTACGATAAAGTAGTAAGGGTTGAAGTGGTATTGATAAGCTTTTCTATTCATGTTAGTTTTTGTTTAGTTTTGATTATTTTGATAGAAAATTGTAATATATTTATATATTTGTATTCTTCTAAAAAGTTACCACTTCATTAGGTCTTATTTTGGCAATTTCAAGATTTTGTGTATTATGGTTGATCTAGCTACCTATCTCCCACTGACCTCGCATATGTCCTATCTTCTAGGCTCCCCATTTTATTTTTGGTGTTTTTTCCTAAGAACATAACGCCTTGGGCATTATGTTCCTAAGAACACAACGCCCAAGGTGTTTGTTCCCCTAGGTTTGGGCTCAAATTTGAATTATGGCTCCATTCTGGTGTTTCTATGGGAAATTAGATCTCGTGGTTGACTTGCCTTAATTTTGAATCTTGAAATGTGTGAGAGATATATAAACACCTTATCTCTCCTCGTTTTGGATATTCATCTATTGTTGAGAACTTAAAAACAATCAAGCAATCAAGAGAATTCAAGATTTGAAGGCAAGCATCCAAAATCTAGCATTTCTCCAAGCATCCAAGGCATTGTGAATGCAATCTTCTCTGTTGTAGCAAGCTTCTCTCCCATGATGGCTAAGTAGGGGAGTTCTCAAGCAAGCAAGAAGATCATTTGACCATCCACATGCATTCTTCCTTCATAGCAAGTGTTCAATCAAGCATAACAATATTGACGATCGAAGGAGTGGCATTCATAGATCCATGCATTTGTGAGGGCATCCTTGATTCCTTTCTACATTCCAATGTCAACAACTATAATCCAAGCAACATTCGAGCATCTTCATGAATATATGTGATCTCAATATCCATTCATGAAGGTATTTACAAGGTAGATCTAACATTTACCTTTACATTTAATTTAATTTATACAATTTCATTTCATTTTCAAGGTTGACTCCTAAACAAGGATTTGACCAAGGCAGACCCCTTTCCATGGCCTTTTTTCTCCATTTTTCTACGTGCAAAAATAGGTGGTGCAGTTGTCAGAACTACTCTGAAAAGTTTAGGATATGCGGGATTGACTGTGAAAGTTTCAGGCAAAACCCCTGGGTACATAACGCCTCAAGCTATATATTCCCAGGAACAAAATGCCCAAGGTGTTTTGTACCTTGCAAAACTTCTTCAAATTTATATCATAGGTTGGTACAATTCTCATATTCCCATTTAAGGTCATTACAAATTCTTGTCTATTTTTTGTCAATCTGTATTTCCTGAAACTGTCTATATTTTCTTATTTAGTCTTCTATCTTGGAACAATAGATTATTTTTCCTTAAATCCATTTCATTCTTAATCATAATTAGCGAAGGAATTATTGTCCCACTTAGCATTTGAGTCTAACTTGAGCCTATTGGGTCATCTTCCTTACGAATTGTGCATTAAGGAAAAGTGGACAATCCCTTGCTTTTATCCTTCCTCGTTACCACATTTTTCTTTAATGTGCAATATTAAAATGTTACAATCATATGTAAAAATGCATTTAGTTTTTTTGTCTCTATTTATTTTATGTATATATATTTTTATGCATTTTTTGTGCATAAAAAGATGAGAGAGATGGATATCCAAAGTGTATGCAAGATAGTTGACCACTCTCTTTCTTAATGCACACTTGGAAGGAAGATGAACCAATAGGCTCAAGTAAGACTTAAGCGCTAAGTGAGTGCAATGATCCTTCATTTATTATAATTATGAATAAAATGGATTTGATAGATTAATCTAATGATGCAAGATAGACGACAAGAAAGATTTAAAATAGACAGTTTCGGGAAAATACAAACTAATAGAAACCTGTAATTACCAAAAATAGAAAGTCAAAAACTGTACTGACATGATACCTAGACTTGAGGCTATTCTAGGTGGAACAAAATGCCCTGGGTGTTCTGTTCCAAGAAACAAAAACCTTGAGATATTTTGTTCTTGTTATCACACAAGTTTGCACCCTTAACTAAGTTATTAACTTAGCAACCTTGTGATACATTGGAACATTCTCAAGTTGTGGGTAACTTGCAATGAGAATGGACCTCTGGAGAAAGTTTGTTCTCACTAATACTTCACCTAAACTAACTTTTGCAGGGGAAAGGGTAAGAAGGAAAATATAAAATTAAACTCTACTACCTAAGGTGATGCACCAAATGATGATTTGAAATTCACACAACTGTCTAACACGCAATTAGACCGGTAATACAAAGGCTTTCTTGCACAACCCAATTATTCATAATCTTTGCATCAACAATTTATAAGAAGGTTGAATAACCACAGTCCTAGTAGGAGAAAGATGCTTTCTCACAACTTGAGACTATTTTTATAACTTGCACAACTTATAACCTATAAATATGTATGCATTTATACATAAAGGTACCAACATGAAATGCAATTACAAGGACAAGAGACATCACATGAAACTACATCAACACTAAGCACACAATTTTAGAAGAATAGGAAGGCATGAACTGCTTATTACTGCCAAAAAGGTGTTACAATGTTGTATTAATCTTTGGAAATGAGTTACAAACTTAACACTTTTGCAAAAGAACTTTGAGAAAAATTAAATTAGCAAGAAGTAACGAGTTAGAACTAACTTCAAAACTGGAGTTTTTACAATATTACTTATGCTTTTCCCAAAAAAATACTTGCATAAGAATAAGGACATGAAACCACTTTGGTCGCATGCATTTAAAAGACCTATTTTCAACCCCACTAAAAGACCCCAAAAAGGCTCAAAACTAAAGAAATGGTCAACCATTGACCTTGTCTATCATAAAGACTCCTAACAAACTTCAATTCCCCCTAAATTGACTCAAACAACCCTATATACCCTCCAAATGTCTACCAACTTCTTCAAACCTCCCTATATACAAGGCACCCTCATAAATTTTCAATTACAACTCTTTGACTCAGCAATGGATGTGAATGAAAAGGGCATTTAATAAGGTGACGTGCTCAACATCACTTTAGTAAATATCTTTCTCATTTTCATACATTTTTTGAGTCAAAATACAACATCTCTATGAAGTGGTATAAAAACATCACTTTAATAAAAATTTATAAGTGAAGATAATCTGCAGAATTGATCATGGAGCGAGGAAGGAAACAGACACATTTTCCAAACAGGGTCTTCAGACGGCATTCAGGTTTGGATTACCAGGGGCAGACATTCAAGAGATGGCCCTTCAACCACATATCACAATAGTTTTTTCCACAAAACCAACAGCAATCATCCAGAGCTTGGCAAGATCCAGAGAGCTTCAAGGTAGGAAACCGTTCTTTCTACAGAAACAACGCTAGGAGAGGAGGACTTCAGGCAGCACCTGCAAGTTTTAGAGACATTAAAAAGCGAATGTGGAGACCCAAACAAGTGGATCAAAACCGCAACGCAAAAGAGGTAACCCACAACAAAACTCCACTAGCAACCCCGTCTCTGCTCATTCAGAACAGGGAATGGATTAACAATTCTGATTTCTTAAAATGCAAAGCCTTCTTTTTAAATTGGTCGGGTTCTTGGCCGACTTATGAAAAAATCAAAGGATGGGTGTTTAGAAATGTTAGCCTAGATAGCAATCTGAAAACCCTTTAGAATGGCTTCTATCTGGTGACATGCCCCACTCAAGACACCAAGATGGAGATCATCCAATCAGGACCTCATTTCTTGGAAGGTCTAGGTCTTTATATTAAAGACTGGGTGCCGAACTTTGATCCTTCCTGTCAAACCTGGTAGATACCCCTGTGTGGATAAATCTCAAAAATCTACCTTAGAAATACTGGAACATCGAAACCCTAACCATGATGGGTAACGCACAGGGGAAATTCTTGGATTGGGGGGAGGCCCTAAATAAGAATGATCTATCCACATATTCAAAGATTCTAATCTCATGGAGTGAATCACGCCCCCTCCCAGAATTTCTCGAGCTCAGGTCGAGCATTGGGGCATGGAAATAACCGATTGAGAAAACCAGTCGGGAAGATGAAGAAAACAATGTTGTTAGGGACACTGGCAAAGGAAAGCGTCTCTGCATTGTCTAGGAAGAACTATTAAGTGACAGAGCATCATTTTGATCACCTTCGACCACTAGAGTAGTCAAAGCCACTCAAACGAATGGATCCCCAAAGCAATCTTTGGAGGTGGGACCGAGCAGGGGAAGCAAGATCCATGAACTCTCTCCCACGCAAACATTGGTTGTAAACTTGGAAGTGAACACCCGCCAACATAGCCAGAAGGAAACTTCACCAAAGGACATTACCAATCATGTCAATCTTGCTAATGGCCCACCTAGGGATAGGCCTTCACAACCCCAAAATGTTGCAAACACCAAACTTATGAATATAGAAGATCTTCACTACAATTGTTTGGTGGGTCTGGGCTATTATAATTCTGATATTCAGACTGGGGGGATCGAGACCCTTAGTCTGATAATAACAGCACACATCTACAAAAGGAAAATAGCCCAGCAGGAATCCTGGATTCATTATCAAACACCCCAAGGCCCCAAGCCTCAGACAGGGAAGCCAATAATAGAGCATAACTTATAGGGGAAAGATCAGAGGAAGACAAGGAATATGTCCCAGCAACATGGATGGATAACACGGGAACTCTCATTAAAGATATCCCCATTTCACCCATCAGAAATCTGGGTGACTCCTTTGAGGGAACCCGAGATAGTGGGGACAACACCATGAATACTTCCGCCAGCAGAGATGAAGAAGAGGCAGACACAGAGGATTTTATGGGGCTCTCGGAGCAGCTGGATGTCATGGAAGTCAGAACAATTGAACAATCAGACTCTTTCCTGGACAAATTTTTCCTAGGAGAAAGAAAGAAGAGGGGTACAAGCACTCTCAAGATGAGGCTCGCCAAGGCTGCAAATGCGAATGGCCAACGCAAATTGAGATTGGGAAAAGGCAATGCCTTTTCCCGAGAGCAATGAAACTCCTATCCTGGAACGTCAGGGGCTGCAATGCCTCTAACAAATGTTGATTGATCAAGCGGTGTTTTGATCAGGCGAAACCTGAAATAGTTTTCATCCAAGAGACTAACCTCAAGCAGGAGGACAGTAAACTATTTGCAGCAAGATTCCCAAGATGGAAATGCTTCTTTGTTGAGGCTAAAGGGGCCTCTAGAGGGCTGGGATTCCTGTGGAAGGAAGAAGTTGTGCATGTGGAGGTCATTCAACATAACAAATCTTGGGTGTGGGCTAAGGCAAACTCAAAATAGATTCTCAGGAGGATCAACATTATCAATATATATGGACCCAATAATAATGCCCTTAAGCTTAAACTCTGGAGAGAAATAACCAAAATACTTAAGAAGCTTCTAAATAAACTTTTTATTCTGGGGGGGACTTCAATGCTATCCTCCGTCCAGAAGACAAGAAAGGAGGGCGGGGATGGGCAGGGCAGAGCCATGCGGACTTCAATGACTTCATTCAAGATAATGGGCTTGTGGAGATGAATCTTAAAGGGGGTGATTTCACGTGGACAAATCGCAGGCTAGACTTTAATAACATCGCTGAAAAACTGGACCGATTCCTCATTGGTGGAGATTGGGCAGCCACGGATTGGATATCAAAAGCTGAGATCCTTCCTATCACAGGGTCTGATCACTTCCCCATCGAGATGAGAATATAGGATGACATGGCTCTGGAGTGATGCCCCTTCAAATTCGAAGCCATGTGGCTTAGAGATGAAGGATTTGATGACTTGATCAAACTATGGTAGGTTGGGGCCCCTCTCAGAGGTGGCAACAAAGCTTTCCAATTCACTAAAAAAGCTACAGTTTATTAAAGAAAAGCTGAAAATATGGAACAGGGAATGCTTCAAAAGCATTTTCATGGAGAAGTTCAAACTAGAAGAGGAACTTAAGAATCTGAATGAGCTCATCATCAGCTAAGGCATGACCAATACTGAATTCATAAAAGAACAGGCTCTAAAAAAAGATTATGCATAAATCCTAGCCAGAGAGGAGAGTTACTGGAGGCAAAAATCCAGGGAGCTATGGCTTAAGGATGGGGATCGAAACATGAAGTTTTTTCACAATTCAACCAAGGTCAAAAGAGCAGTAAATAAAATTTTCTCCATCAAGAACCAGCACGGTGCAATATTAGAAGAGGAATAGGATATCAAGAGAGAGGCAGTCAGATACTTTTCAAACATTTTCTATTAAAACATAGAGGAAATTTCTCTAACGGTCGACATTTGCAGCACAATCCCAAACTGCATTACTCCAGCCCAAAATGACTTTCTTCTAAAGCCTACCACTTTGGGGGAGGTCAAGAATGCTCTTTTCGGAATGGGGAGTGACAAGGCCCCGGGTCCTAATGGCTTCACGGCCCTTTTCTTCCAACACTTCTGGGAACTTATTGGACAAGAGGTCTGGGAGGTAGCAGAGGAGGCTCGTAAAGGAAAATTCATTATGAAGGACTTGAATAACACGCTCATTTCCTTGATCCCTAAAAAATCTGATGCCACCGAATTCAATGACTTTAGGCCAATTGCCTTATGCAACATCCTTTACAAAATCATATCCAAAACTATTTCTAACAGATTAAAAACTATCCTGAGTTCAGTTATCTCAGCAGAACAAAGTGGCTTCACACCTAACCGATCAATTTATGAAGGCATCATTGTGGCCCATGACGCCATTCACATTGTCAGACAGGCCAAAACGAGAATGCTGGTCAAACTCAACATCCAAAAATCCTATGATGAAGTCAATAGGGTTTTTCTGCTCAAAATCTTAAGGAAATTTGGGTTCTCCATGGAGTGGGTAGATTGGATAGATGGTTGCCTTAACAATGTATGACTATCCATTTTAGTCAATGGCAGCCCACAAGGATTCTTTGAAACATGTAAAGGCATCAGACAAGGGGACCCCCTATCCCCCTTCCTATTCATCATCATGGCAGAGGCCCTTGGCAGGCTTATCAAGGGTAAAAGATATTCAGGCTCTTGGAAAGGTATTATGGTGGTAGCAGGAGAACCGACCCTTTCACATTTGTAGTTCGCAAACGACACCCTTCTCGGGGGGGAAGCCTCTTTTCGAGAAGCTAGTGTCATGAAGACAACTCTTGACTCTTATGATGATGCCTCAGGCCAGCGAGTCAATTGGCTCAAGTTAGAAATATATTTTTTCAACACTTCCCCTCAGTGCCAAAGAGAGATATGCAATGTGCTTGGCACGAGGAAAGGCACTCTCCCTTCCAAATATCTGGGGATCCCCCTCTTTCAAGGTGCAGGCAAAGCAACTATATGGAAAGATCTAAGTGCAACAATCTCCAAAAAACTGACTGGATGGAAGGGAAAGTGGCTCTCTTTAGCTGGCCAGATACTCATGCTAAAGTCTGTTATATCTGCAATGCCGGTCTTTCCAATGTTCTGTCTAAAAATTCCTAACACCATCATCAACAAAATAGGCAAAGAAATGCGGAAATTCTTTTGGAGTGGTTTTGGGCAGGAGGACAAGATTCCCCTCCTTGCTTGGGACAAGATCTGTAAACCCAAGCAAGATGGAGGGGCAAGAATCAAAGACTGGCAGCTAATGAATACTACTCTTGGCGCCAAGTTGATTTGGGATATTGAAAAAAAACAAACAAATAGCATGTGGGTGCGTATACTCAAGGCAAAATATCTTGACAACCGAGATGATAACCATATTCTCACTATTAGAAATCCACCCCGGGGATCTGCAATGTGAAATTTCCTACTCTCTTGCAGATCGGTCATCGCTGATCATATATCTTGGAATGTTGGCAATGGCCAGGTAGCAAAATTTTGGGATGACTCCTGGTCCGGTCCTCTAGTCTTAAAAAGCAATGGAGCACTCCACGACCTACGTAATTACTTCATCAGCAAATGGGGAGAACATATTGCTGACTATATAGTATCTTTTGAGGAAGGGCATGGCAGAGAGTGGAGATGGAAATTAGTAGAGCTAGAAAACATCTCAGCACAACAGAAAAGGGTTATGAAAGATTTACTCAAGGGCAGACAATTACTAATCACTTCTGGACAAGACAACATTATATGGCGTGCGAAAAAAAAAGGGGAATACTCTATGAAACTAGGCTACCAAATCCTAGGAAAAGCAGACAGGGAGGAGCAATGGCCAATAACATTATGCTAGAGCAAACACTGCCTTCCCAAGGCTGGGATCTTCACCTGGCTGGCAGTCAGGGGTAGAATCCTGACAGGGGAGAGAAGGAAGCATTTAAGAATGGCCGACCCACCAAATGTTTGATGTGCAAAGAAGCAGAGGAAGATGTTGATAATATTTTGGTAAATTGCAAATTGGCTCGAGCATGTTGGGAAATGATCCAACACAAACTTGGTTGGCAAGGTCCACTATCCAACACCCTCAGAGACATCCTGATTAGCTGGCCTTACAAACCAAACAGTGCTCAACTAGATGCAATTTGGGAGATATGTCCCTCACTATTGTTGTGGGAGATATGGAAGGAAAGAAACCGCAGAATTTTCAGGTATCAAAAGGAATCACTCATAAAAATCATGGGGAGAATAAATTCTTCAATTGAAGAAATCATGACAAGCTCAGCAAGCAAGAAATCCATGAAGTGTCCTTTCACAAAGTCAGGTAGAGAGATCCAAATCAACTGGTCGGGCATCAAAATTAGATCATGGGGTGATTGCCCGAGGCCTTTGGCCAAAAGTAAGAAGATTGGAGTTAAGTGGGAGCCTCCAGATGAGAACTAGACCAAGATCAACTTTGATGGGGCCTCACAAGGCAACCCTGGTGTCTCTGGAGCAGGAGCCATTGCGAGGGACTATTTTGGTAACATTCTTGCCTTTGAAGCCGAAAGATTAATCAACGGGACCAACAACATGGGCGAAGTGCAAGCTGCGTTATTGGGGATAAAGCTGGGACTTAAGCTTGGAATTAAAAACCTTCATCTAGAAGGAGACTCGGCGATCATTGTTGGAGCTATTCAAAAATCCCACATTTGGGCGTGGCATCTTCAAGCTTACATCAAACATAGCTCTTTTTTATCAAGTAACTTTTCCAACTTCAAAATTTCCCAAATTAGACATGATGGCAACATAGAAGCTGACAAACTTTCAAATGGGGCGGCTAATTTTCACATGGCAGGCGACAAGCAATTTGAGACATTCACAAATATTATCATATGAAACTTGGCAGAAAGCTTTAATGATTTTTGGGAATGCTGATGGGATGTCTGCATAACACATGATGTTATAGGAACATGCTTTAATGATGGGGTAACAATTTTGGACAGTGGCGGCGGGCATCGGAAATGTTCTTGGAGACCATAATTAATGATCAATAAAAGGATGGTGACACAACCTCTTCATAAAATGAGGCTCTAGACGCCTCGACATTCCACGCGTGTGATCGCCACTACGGTAAAGGTTAACATGCTTAAAACCATGTGAAATGGCAGGCTTCTTTATGATCGCGGGTCATAGATGGGGCGGGACTGCAGAGCTGTTGCGCTCAACACTAAATGTCATCGTTCACATGCAGAAATATATATGCGCATTCCTTCATTCCTTCTAAACACCTGATTCATTCTTCTGCCCTATTTCAAGCTAATTATCTTGTTAAGATTTTGTTGAAACTTAGACTGTCCATAACTATGGAAGCCAATTTCACTTTGAATCCCGGGAAATTCAAACAATAGAAGGGCTTCTTCACGGTGATAGAATTAAAAGAATTCTGCGCTGGACTTCGAAGGCGCTTGAGGATGCAATCTTGGACACACTGGGGCCTAAATTTTTGGAGGCCAATCACAGAGGGAGGTTAAATATAGATATTTCATCAATGCTCTTGGCGTGGGCGCTCGAGCTAGAAGTGGATCATGATGAGGCTCGTAGGGTTTTAAATGAACTCTTTTATGAAGATGTCCTGGGGGGCATGGACTCATTTCTTGAGTGGGCTTGGCCGGGAGTCAGCTTCAATATCACTGAGTGCATTGCGGATGAAGATCAAGAACGGGTGCAAGGACTCATCCCTGTCATCCGCTGGCCATGGGGAGTGAACAGAGATGACTACAAAATGGACTATTTTATTGGCTGGGTGTCAATTAAGGAAGCTATCCGAGAATGCCCTCCTACACTTGGGGACAGGTTAGACGTCTGGATGCCAGTTGTTCCTAGGAAGAGGAGGACTTCAGGGATTAAACGCGAAGTGCGTGCTGAATAGAGCCTCAAGGTGAGATGCATTTTTGGTAAAGGAGACTAATATAGCGTTATGCTCCAACTTTTGAAATGCCTAAGGGCTAGATTTTATTCCTATGGTTAGTCTGTCGTCCTTCCACTATTGTTGTTTTGTGTTTCGAAGACCTTCAGTGCCAAGGTGGTGGATGTTTTGAAGGAGATGGGTGGAGCACAATAGCCCCCTCCTCCCCCACTTTATGCTTGTGTTGTTGCTATGTGTTTTGAATACCTACATCGCCAAGGTGGTGGATATTTTGAAGGAGGTGAGCGGAGCACTACAGCCCCCCCACCTACACTTTCGCTTGTGTGTTTTTGCCCCCAATGTAGAAGGTCAAGTGCTGGTTTGAAATGTAATTATCATGGGGTTTGTAGTGACGATGGAATAATAGCCAAGCGGGTGATGTTACATTCCACCCTAATGTTAATTTGTAGCAGGATACTAAATTTGACACACTTGAAATGTAATCATGTTTTCTGATATCAATAAAAATATAGAAATATTATCGTTAAAAAATATAATAATAATAAAAAAACTAAAACTTTATAAGTTACTACATAAACCACAGGGAGTTATTAATTGGAGGAAGTTTTTAAGAAAATAAAGGTACAAAAATGCCCCTTAGGTGATCAACATTTTAGGGTAGAGAAAACCCCAACTCAACATGCATTATTCATTTCTTCTTTTCATCTTTGACTTCACTATGTTGTTGGTGGCCGCCATAATATCTTAGGGTTTGAAGGAGACTGAAGCTTTATACAATCTGTGATATTTCTATCTTGCATATAATGAGGCCAATATAAGGCCTATTTAGCTTATAGTTTCATGTGCTTTTATAACTATATTTTGAGAACTTCATAAGCTTTCATAATACTTTTTCAGACTATTTATACTTATATCTCAGAACTGCTATATACATATGTATGTGAATGTGTGTGGAACATTTTAAGTTTATAAATATGTTATATGTATGTTGCATGGTTATGTGAAACTAAATCTGTTATCTTTTTGTCCTACTTCAAGTCAGGTGTTTTTTCCTGTAGCCATGTGATGAGAGCAAGCTAGTGAAGGAACTTATTATGGATTTTTGTCTTGGATACGTATGCATGCTAATCTTTTGCAGGAAACGGTAGATCCGCAGGTAAAGAAGAAATCAACATTAAAGAATGGAGTGATGCCTTCAGGAGAACAATTGTTGTGGGGCTCATGATGACTCCACTACTCTCGGGCGATCGCGGTTTTATGTTGCAGACGAGGTCAATGTTGGATAACAACCACGATGGAGTAAATCCAATAGTGGTACATTCCTGGATTCTTGTGTAGTTAAATACAGTTTGTTCCCGCATTCAATAATGTTGATCATGTATCTTAATGATTGTCATATCCCTAATGTTGGGGGATCCTAGTTGTTAGGAGTTATGTTTTAGAAGTTTTTGTTAAATAAGCTGGAAGCTCTGATTCCTTAGTTAGTCTTATGGGAATCCTTTATGTAATCCAGTGAGAAAGAAATACAATCTTGTTTTCTTGCATTAATGTATCTTCGTTGTACGAATGAATAAATGAAATCTTCAATTCTTAGTTTCTGAGTTTTTGTCCATTCACTCTTCCGTGGGGGCCCACGCGAAAGGTGAACTCAGTTTATAGTTCAGTAGGAAATAGTTGTAAGTCATTTGAAGCATTTAGGACTCTGTTGCTCCTGCACCACAGGTAATAACACTGTTGCTTGTTCCTGCAGCAAAGGCAAATAGTTAGTTTTCTATTACAACACGTTCTTATCTTTAGATTAAGTTGTTAATTCCATTTCCTAGTTCAGAATTACTTTCAACATTTTTCATTCCTTAAATGGTGATGACTCCTAGAGTGGATTAGAGCATACACTTTGTCGATACCATTTCAAGTTTACGTTCCCTGGTCGATAATTTAAGTGAGCTCAGTGTGATGTTCTTAGTATGATAGTTGGCATTGGTTATTGCAAAGTCATTATAAGGAGGATGTCCAATCCTTAATTACAGAGGGTATAATACTGACCAGTCATTTTTGGCGCTGCTGCCGGGGATGGTGTCAATTTAGTCCAGACCAAGAGTCATTGTCTTAGATTTAGTTCAACATTTGTTTTTATGCATAGCAAAAGAGATCATCTTGGGCGTTTCCTTCCTCAATATAACCAGGCCAAACCATTTAATATCCTTAACCCTGAGCTTGAGGAGCCCCTAGTCGTGAACATCGAAGAAGAAGAACCGTTTGTAAACCCATTTGTTGCTGAGCAAGAACCGTCATCCTCTGAAGAGTCGTTATATTTGAACGAACTCTTTGTTGAACCTGAGTATCAGGATAATCTATCACCAAGGATGGCTCAACCTACCTTTCCTTTCCCTATTCCTCCTCAACAGGGCAACCAAAATTTGAAGAACATACATGCTTCCGCACTCTCAAAATTTTATGACCTCATAACTGAAGACCCAGAGACCTTCCTATTTGAATTTGACATCCTCTGTAGGAGTTATGACTATACAACTGATGCCCATAAACTGAAGTTGTTTCCCTCAACTCTTAAAGAGGTCGCTCTAAGGTGGTTCATGGGGCTGGGAGCTAATGCCATAGCAGACTGGGACGCAATGAGCACTATGTTCATTGCAAAGTATAAGGAATACTGTAGGGGTCAAGATTTAAAGGGAGATGACATTTTTAAAATGTCATAAAAAGAGGACAAGACCTTGGAGTATTATGTCTCTCAGTTCAAGTTTAACCTGCAACGTAACACACAACACCAGCTGAATGAGGAATCCCAAAAACATCTTTTCTTGAAAGGTGTACATGAAGGAAGTATATAGGCCTTGGATATATGACTGGAGGCGAAATCACCCAGAAGAACTGGGCAAATATCAAGAACATCTACATATCAGTGGTATAATAATTGGCAACAACCCCAGCAGGGTTGGCAGCAATCCCAACAGGGTTGGCAACAACCTTAGCAGGGTTGGCAGTAGCTCAATTAGTGGTCTAAACAACCCACTCAGCAAGATTTGATGCCACCACCTTAGCAGTAGGATATAATGCCTCCTCCTACAGCCAATAATAATCCACCGAAGCAAACCCAGTTGCCAGCTCAACCTAATCCTAATCCCAATAATAAGTTGTCAGCTCAACAACAAAGCTATGCCATTTCCTTAAACAATATCCATCTTAGGCCAGGAACTACTCTTGCCTCTCCTCCAATGCCTATCATCACAGAGGTTAAAGAGCCACCTTCTAAATCAGCTGATGTGTCATCTCCACAAACCTCTCCTGTAGCCAAAGAGCCCCCGTTCCCTCAAAGGTTAGTCAACCAAGCTGAACCCATAGTCAACCCCACAGTAGTAGATTTACTCAATCAGTTGAAGCAGATGACAGTAAAAATACCCTTACTCAATGCAATCAAAGAAGTTCATGTCTACACCAAGGCTATTAGGGAAGCTTGTATAAAATAACCAGTTATGAAGAATAAGGATCCTAAGACTAGTCATGTAGTAGGGCAGTTGTCTGATCTTATGCTGGAAAAGTTAACTATTCCCAAATACTCTGATCCAGGGAGCCTTGTCGTTACAGTCACTATTCATGGTATGTAAGTTCAAAATGCTTTGGTCGATCTAGGTGCCTCTATAAATGTCATGACCAAGGAGGTACTGTCTCAAATGAATATTGTTGGTCTTAGAGATACCCCAACCATCCTGCAGCTTGTTGATAGCTCTACTGTTAAACCCGATGGAATGATAAAAGACATCATTGTTACCTTACACTCTTAGGAGTATCCAGTGGATTTTGTTGTTCTCTCACCTAAAGCTGATATGGGAGGGTATCCTTTGATCCTATGGAGACCATGGTTGCCCACTGTTGATGCCTTCATATCCTGTAGGTCTGGGAAAATGACCATATCTAATGGTGTCCATACTAAGAACCTGACCCTATATTCCCCTGCTCAACCAATGTTGCAAGATTATGAGAAAGTATAGCCAAAATTAGAGGATGTTGAGACCAAATCCAATTCAATCCATCAACTCATGGTGATAGGAAGGGAGCCGTTTGTAGTCTCTAGGGAAGAAGATGAGATAATTTCATCCATTATCGCTAATGAATATGGCATAGATTCCTAGTTATGTCCGCAATCGGACTGTGTTTTCAAGACCATTTTGCCTACTCCACCTACCTCTCCATACTCACTATCCTCCCACTTTCTTCATTCCCTATTACCCCATGAGATAGATTCACCGCCAATTGCTCAGTTGACCATGTTGTATAAAATCGTTAAAATGGAAGTTAGTCCGGGAAAGAAATTGAATGTCAGCAAAACCCTGTCATTGCCACGCCAGAAAGATATCCTTGAGCTACTACAGGAAAACCAGTAGGCATTTTCCTAGGATTACACGGACATGAAAGGGTTAGATCCTAAACTATGTACTCATCAGATCTATATTAGTCCAGAGTATAAATCGGTAAGGCAGCCACAAAGGAGAGTAAATCCTGTCCTAAGGGACATAGTCAAAACTGAGCTTCAAAAATTGTTAAATGTTGGTTTCATCTACCCCATTTCTGATAGCCAATGGGTGTCTCCCTTAGTCATAGTACCCCAAAAGGGAGGTAAATGGCGAGTTTGTGTGGATTATTGGGAACTCAATATAGCCACTAAAAATGACCATTTTCCACTCCCATTTATAGACCAAGTCCTTGATAATCTGGTAGGTAAGAAATATTTTTCTTTCCTGGATGAGTTCAGTGGTTACAACCATATCCACATAGCTTCCAAAGACCAAGAGAAAACTACCTTTACTTGTTTGTGGGGAACTTTTGCCTACTCTGTCTTACCATTTAGTTTGTGCAATGCCCCAACCACCTTCCAACGAGCTGTCATCAGTATCTTTTCAGATATATCTGCTGACTATATGGAAATTTACACGGACGACTTCACTGCTTATGGGGACACTTTTGATGAAGCTAAAGCCAATCTAGAAAAGGTACTTCGGAGATGTTAGGACTACAATCTTTCTCTCAATAGTGAGAAATGCTTTATAATGATGGAGGAAGGTGTTGTTATAGGACATTACATCTCCTCACATGGCATCCAGGTAGATCCAACAAAGATTGTAGTAATCAACACTCTGTCTACACCCGAGAAACAAAAATATGTCAGGAGTTTTCTTGGGCATGCTGGATACTATAGGCAGTTTATTAAAGACTTCAGTCAGATTGCAGCACCCCTTTTTAACTTGTTGAAAAAGTATTCTGAGTTCTCTTGGAATTTGCAGCACCCCTTTTTAACTTGTTGAAAAAGGATTCTGAGTTCTCTTGGAATTCTGCATGTGAACAATCTTTTGTGCAACTTAAGGGTGTTCTCACCACAGCTCCAGTACTGAGAGGTCCCAATTGGGGATTACCCTTTCATATCCACACAGATGCTTCTGACTATACTATTGGAGCAGTGCTCAACCAGAAAACAGATGCTATTGAACATGCCATTTACTTCATCAGTAAGAATCTGCAGGGAGATGAATTTAATTACACCATGATAGAGAAAGAGTTGCTGGCAGTCATCTATGCACTAAATAAGTTCAGGCACTATATTAATGGATATGAGATATTTGTCCATACAGATCATTCATCTATCAAGTACCTGATGAATAAACTAGCCATCTTTGGAAGGTTGGCTTGATGGTTGCCACTGATGCAGGAATTTGACATTACTATTGTGGACAAACTCGAGAAAGCCAATGTAGTGGCTGACTTTCTTTCCCGCTTACATGTTCCTGATGATCTTGTAGCCATCGATGATAGTTTTCCGGATGAGCACCTCTTCTTGTTGTCAGCACAAAACATGTGGTATGCCAACATTGCCAACTATCTCACCATTGGCCAGACACCAGCTCACTTCTCCTCTAAGGAATGGAAATTGCTGGCTGAGAAGAGTTTTAATTTTTCTTGGATTACTGGTTTCATGTTTTATACTGGTCCAGATCAGGTTATTCACAGATGTATCCGTGAAGATGAAACCTATGACATCCTTCGGGCATGTCATGATGAGCCATGTGGAGGCCACTTTTCAGCAAAGTGGACGACTTTCAAAATCTTAACTACTAGGTACTATTGGCCGACTCTCACCCACAAGGATTTAGCTAGATATACTAATAAGTGTGATCAGTGCCAACACACAGGGATGCCCACTAAAACTAATGAGATGCCCCTGCAGCCTCAGGTCATCGTGGCCCCTTTTGACAAATGGGGGATTGACTTTGTTGGGATCATTGACCCTTCTTCTCGGGTTAAGTCTTACATTTTGGTCTGTAATGACTATGTTACTAAGTGGGTTGAGGCTAAACCAATGAAGCATCCTTGGGATAACAATGTTGCCAAGTTTTTATATGAATGCATCTTTACAATATTTGGTGTTCCCAGAGAAATAGTGTCTGATCAGGGTGCTTAGTTCACTTCCAACATCATAGCTGCCCTGGTGGAAGAGTATAAGATTCGCCGTGGTAAGTCATCCCCTTACCATCCACAATCCAATGGCCAGGTAGAGGTTACTAATCAGGAGTTGGAAGCCATCCTTACAAAGAATGTCTCTGTTCATAAGAAAGATTAGGCCGCCAAGCTTCCTAAAGCACTATGGGCCTATAGGAATACTTGGAAAACTACTACAGGGTCCTCTCCATTTCAACTAGTTTATGGTAAGTCTGCAATGATGCCAGTAGAATTCGAGCATAAGACCTTACGCATGGCATTGGAGCTCGATCTAAATCTTACTGCAGCTCAACAGGAGTGCATCCTTAACTTGAATAGCCTTGATGAATGGCGTAAGTCTGCTTTGGCTAACACAGAGTTGGTGCAACAACAACGGAAGCAATGACATGAAAAGTTTATTAAGGATAAGACATTTGCAATCGGTGACTAGGCCCTCCTGTATGACTCCAGATACCAGCATACTCCTAGTAAGTTTCAAACTCGCTAGTTAGGGCCTTATGAAATTATTGTTGTTTTTCGCAATGGTGTTGTGCAGTTATTTATTGTTGATCCTGTCCGTTTCAAATTACTAGTTAATGGCCACCGACTTAAGCTATACCATAAAACCCAAAGCAAAGTGGAGTTCCTACAACAATTCAATCATGATAAAGTTTCCGAGCCTCTTGTAGCAAATGCATATAATCCCCTCGCTCATATTCATTCTTCACTTTGAGCCACGTTCGCAATACCCCATAATAATTACTTCCCTCTGGGAAGTACTTTCTCCGCAATAAATTTAATTTAATTATTACTTGTCTTCCACCCATCCACCTCATTATTCTCCAACATGTCATGCGCCGCCGCAGTACTTTATCAGGTTCGTGTGTACTATCTTTGGCATTTCATTCATTAATTAGTTTTTAATTAGCTTCACTCTTGTCACATGCGCAATTGTGGGACCAATTACCTACTTAAGTTGGGGGGGGGAGAAATCTGCGATTTGTTTTATATATCTATGTACATATTGAATGCTATAGTTTTAAACTTTTAAATGTTGTACCCTTTTACACGAATGTTGCCCAATTTAGCTTTTGAGATATGACAGCCTCGAAACTAGTGATTTATTTCACAAGTAGAAGCAAAGGTGTTCAATGTAGATGTTTGTTTAGTAATTATGAATAGTTGATTTATTGAGATATGATAGATTTGCATTCATTTTCTCATATGACGCTTAAAAAACTTGAAACTCCAGAACTTTCCATCTTCGCAATACCTACAGCTTCGCACCTTTTTTTACCTTCTCTACAACTTTCTTGATAAAGTTTTTGTATACTCTCTACAACTGTTTTTGTGTCCTTCATACTCTGCGGAATGGGTGGTGATTTGATTCGATGTGAACCAATGGTTCATGATATTTTTCTAAATAGTAAATCTTGTATGCCACTATTCCAAGCCAGGGGTTGGCTTGATTACATTCTTAAGCTGGCCAGCTGGGATGGAGAGGTAGTATTTCAGTTTTTAAACACGCTACATGATGGAGTGGCCACTGTCAAAAGATTAAGGGTGACATTTTCACAAACAATCGTAGCAGAGGTAATGGGGTTACCATAGGAAGGAGAAGAATTTTCTGAAAGTTTTGACCTGGCAACCGCAAGGGCATAATTCACTCTGTATTTAGACCCACCATTGATAATTGACAAGAAACAGGGTACCAGTAGGATGTCTCTACCTGAAGCTTATAAGCAGTGTGCAACATTAATTATAAAATATTTCACTTGTGAAGGGCGTCAAGCCTACTTGCATGTTGTTCATTTCAAATTTTTGAGCTGCCTATGACACGATAACCGGCCCATAAATGTACCCAATTTTCTGTTCAACATTTTGAAGAAAAGGGATTCATTAGTACAAGAAGGTAAGCCAAATATTGTCTCACATCACTGTCTAATTAAGTTAATTGTTGAAAAAGTATTGAGAGCACAATCCAACATGACATGGGAGGATTTTCTGTTAGGATAGTTTGAGAAGGAAACCCTAAGTCCTTTAAGGAGTAGGGTTGGAATGAGGGTGCAAACTAAACAAGGGGTTTTCAATATTATTAAAGAATTAGGATCGGGGTCTTCTTCAACAAGAAAACCTAGGTCTAAAAACCCTAGGTGTCCTCCTGAAGCCTCTATGTCTAGGTCACCCTAGAATAAGGGCAAGAAGAAAATCTCTAAGAAGAAAGATTCTGAAGAAAACGTCTCCTCCCCGTCCAATGATACTACAACTCCTACAAGAGACAGAGGGGAGAAAGGGAAACAAGTTGAATCTGGTTCTTGTAAACACACCAAGAAACAGGACCCTGTAGCTCAAACTGCTTCTAAGAAGCGAAAGATTGCTGATAAAAATGAGGAAGCCCCTTTAAGAAGAAGTTGTAGGCAGAAGAAGAGTATGTCCACAGATGCATCGCCAGCAGGGTCAGCCATTGATTTTAACATTCCTGAGGGAGAGGAGCTAAGAAGAGAAGAGCTAAAAGGCAGTCAGCAGGAGTTGCCTAGTGAGTTTCCTGCAGCCAAGAATAAACAATTCCCTGAAGTCAGAATGGATGCAAAATGTATAATAATCAAAGATTATTCTGGCTCCGATGAACAATCTTACAGATTCCAAAGGAGGGGTCCATCTTCCCATGGACTCCAAATTATTGATGATCTCATTGAATCAGATGATGATGACATTTTAGGGGAATACTTTGCTAATGAAGAAGGTCTGCCAGATTCACCTCCTGCAGCAATAGAGAGGAGTCTGTTTGAAGAAAACTCCAATATTGATATGAGCTTTGTCAACAAGGTGGCTGAGCAGGTTTTGAACCAAAGATTGGACGTACTGGACATCACTTCCCAACAATGTAATAACTTTGAGAGGTCCATCATAATATGTCCAAAAACCTCAGAGGAGGCACCTACTAGAAATGAAAGTTTAGCTGACATGCAAGCAACAGGTGAAAACCCTGATGAAGGTACTTTGCTAGATATTCCTTGCCCTATAACTCCATTCTCTATTATCTTTTGACTGGTCAATCAATTAGTAATGGAAAGGGAACAATGGAGATGACAAAAGAAGGCATTACACCAAGTCATTGATCAGACTTGTCAAGAACTTGCGGAAAAAAAGGAGGTAGAATAGCTTCAAGAGAAATTAACTAAGGTAACATCAGTTATCCCTGATCTAATGAGCTGTAGGTCTCCCTCTCCTGTTTATTCTATATTTCTTAAAGAGTAGTTGTTGAATTATCAGTTGACTAGCATAGTAAGGGATAAGTCTCCGTTGTTGAATGAGCCCCTTGAATTCTTTCAAGTCTTTCATAGTTCTCCTGCAGCCATTCAAAATATGTTATGTGAACTCTTCCTACACAACCTAGTTGTACCCAATAATAGGAATTGGAATCCTCTGCCATATGTTGGGGATATCCAATTAAGGGCACTTATGTCATTGATACAGAATGAGATCAGTAGGGAATCCCAAGCCAAAGCCTACATAGAGTTCTCTAGACCTACGACCTGAAGCCAAGAACCCCAAGCCCTATTATTATGAATGGATGAAATTATCCCAGTCAGAGTCAGGAAGCAAAATCATTGATCCTCTTAGGGAGGCAGCCTTCGATGAGTACAATCGGATGGTTGAGATTGAGTTACTTGAAGCAACAAGATCAATTCAATGGTGCTAGATGAACATGACCGGGGACTTGAGAAATAAGGAGCTGCATTCACCCCTTAATTTCACAATGGAAAATAGGCATGCTCCTTGGTATGTCTCATTAAGAAGGGGAAGAAAGAGCTACTAGATGCCACTTACATTCTAGCCACCCTTGCTTATTTCCCCTCTGTTAGCCAATTCAAAAAATTTAGAGGACTATGACATGACAGGGGAGGTAAAGAAATGAGAATCACACAGGGACACTAAGGGATTTTACTGGAGCTTGGCAAAAGGAGGTATTAGACAAAGTACAGCTAGGGATCTCAGAATGCAGGAGAGGTTGAAAAATTATCTATTTGCTGGAGGGCCAGCAAAAGGCAAAGTTGGGGGGAAATGACGAGGCCAATATAAGGCCTATTTAGCTTGTAGTTTCATGTGCTTTTATGACTAGATTTTGAGAACTTCATAAGCTTTCATAATACTTTTTCAGACTGTTTATACTTATATCTCAAAACTATTATATACATATGTATGTAAATGTGTGTGGAACATTTTAAGTTTATAAATATGCTATCTGTATATTGCATGGTTATGTGAAACTAAATCTGTTATCTTTTTGTCCTACTTTAAGTCGGGTGTTTTTTCCTGTGGCCATGTGATGAGAGAAAGCTAGTGAAGGAACTTATTATGGATTTTTGTCTTAGATACGTATGCATGCTAATCTTTTGCAGGAAATGGTGGATCCATGGGTAAAGAAGAAATCAACATTAAAGAATGGAGTGATGCCTTTAGGAGACCAGCTGTTGTGGGGCTCATGATGACTCCACTACTCTCGGGCGATCGCAGTTTTCTGTTGCAGACGAGGTCAATGCTGAATAACAACCATGATGGAGTAAATCCAGCAGTGGCACATTCCTGGATTCATGTGTAGTTAAATACAATTTGTTCCCGCATTCAATAATGTTGATCATTTATCTTAATGAATGTCATATCTCTAATGTTGGGGGATCCTAGTTGCTAGGAGTTATGTTTTAGAATTTTTTGTTAAATAAGCTGGAAGCTCTGATTCCTTAGTTAGTTAGTTAGTATTACAGGAATCCTTTATGTAATCCAGTGAGAAATAAATACAATCTTGTTTTCCTGCATTGATGTATCTTTGTTGTACGAATGAATAAATGATATCTTCAATTCTAATTAGTTTCTGAGTTTTTGTCCATTCACTCTTACGTGGGGGCCCACGCGGAAGTGAACTCAGTTTATAGTTCAGTATGAAATAGTTGTAAGTCATTTGAAGCATTTAGGACTCTATTGCTCCTGCAGCCACTGGTAATAACACTATTGGTTGTTCCTGCAGCAAAGGCAGATAGTTAGTTTTCTATTACAACACGTTCTTATATCTTTAGATTAAGTTGTTAATTCCATTTCCTAGCTCATAATTACTTTCAGCATTTTCCATTCATTAAATGGTGATGACTCCTAGAGTGGATTAGAGCATATACTTTGTCGATACCATTTCAAGTTTACGTTGCCTAATAAATAATTTAAGTGAGCTCAGTATGATGTTCTTAGTATGATAGTTGGCATTGGTTATTGCAAAGTCACTATAAGGAGGATTTCCAATCCTTAATTACAGAGGGTATAATACTGACCAGTCAGTATACATGGTAATATTTTGCACCTTTAACTTAGCTTAAATGCACATAATAATGGAAAATTCTCTTTTCCTCCATGTACTTGATGCATCATGGTTCCATCTTTGTTAAACATTTGAAAAAAACCAATCATTTACTTTGTTTTATCTGTGTTTTGAAAGCTTATGGGTTTGAGGTCTATGTATTTGATATGCTCATCTCTCCATCTTTGTAATTGTGAGTAGATATTTTGAAAGCATTGAAATACTATATGTGGATTTATGTTTATTTTATTGGTCACAACCCCTACATATTGTATTTCCATGTTCTTCCTTGTTTGAACCCACATGTATGAGGATGTGGGATTTCATCCCTACATGTGAGTTATGGATTCTATATTCTCAAACCCTTCTGTGCATATTTGTTCTTTGTATCTTTATCATAGAATCTTGAGGGTTCTATTGCAAAAATAACATGGTTTCATTCTTTGTACCTTGAATTCAAACATTCTAGGTTATGGTGTTTTTTCATGATCTGTTGTTGCTCATGGACGAAATGACTTTGTCATTGAGAAAAACCTCCATCATGTGCATTAAATATTTTTTCTTTGAACTGAGACTGTGATATCTTCATTTCCCTATTGTCTTAAATGTTTCTCCTGAGATGTTGATTATTGCATTCTTCATTGTCTTTAACACACTTAGATTGTCTTCATCGGTGTCATCATGAACCACCTTGCCTTGCTTACTGACAATGACTTTATTGTCACGTGTTCTAGAATTCATTAACATTGTCTTCAAACAATATGACTTTATACATTGATTGTATTATTCGTGTAACAACCCCCTTGAAATTTCATTATTTTAAGACATTCATAGCACTTCAATCTGATTTCTCTAAAACCTGGGATCCATCAGTTTTCCAGGTCTATTATTATTATAATGTTTTCCTCACTGGTTGGCACTATGGTTTGTATGGAAGAATGTTGCACCTTGGCAATGTCTTCTTCTTGGTCATTGTTTTACAATGATGTTGATATCCTTGTAATCGTGTTGTTATCTTTATATCATTTATTTCTATTACTGTGGAAACATGTTCTTTTAATTAATATTTATTATTTTCATTGTTTTAATAGTAAATATACACATATAAGATCTTTATCACTCTATCCACTAGGTATCATGCTTTGTATGTCTATTGAAATAACTTCATTTCCACAGTATATCCCTGTTTGATACTCTCATAATAGATCTACCTCTTTAACTGACAATAATCATTTAAAATTTAATGACTTGTGCTTTGATGTTGCTTCCACTTACACCTTGACACATTCATATAATATCATTCAATATACTTTCCATCTTTCATAAGTTGCACATTGTTAAACCATGACAACATGTATGCCTCTCTTCCTCGTAGTTGTTCTGTCATGTCTGCTTGTTACCATGATAGTGTATCAATGATCTACCTGATAATATACATTAACATTTGTGTCATCTGCTTTTTATGTATGGGATCTTGGTTCTAACATAATGATTCTTGTCTCTTTATGGTTTAGGCTATGATCTTTGATACCACTTATTATTCAAAATCTCCATTGTTTCCCATTAGATTTCAATGTTTTGATGGTCCTCGTATACTATTTATCGATATCAACTTCATCTTAGTTATTTGATCTTGAAGCTTTGGCTACTATAATGATACTCAAATCATTAAATGACATTCCTTATCACTACTTAATCATATTAACTACATTGCCTGCCAATGTATTTACATATATACCCAGTGCACACTGCCACTAGACTATGATTTTTTATGAATGCTTATCCCCCATTTTTCCTACCTTTTGGATTCTTTTATATTTATAAAGGGATATCATTGTACTTTTTATTATGATGCAGGAGAATCCTTGGGTCATTGGCAATCTTACATCACCCAAAAATATTCCTTTCAGTTTGTTCCTATTTTCCAGTTTTCTTCCTTTTAGTGGCATTCCTTTGTTTTGGATCATTTGTTCTTGTGAACCTCAGAGTTGGTTATAGACACCGTGTTTTACTTATTTCTAGGTTCACACCTCATCTAGATACTTCATTGTGGAGATATTAAATATTCATGGTAAAATCTATGTGTTCTTCATGTTCCAACGTTCAGATGGAGTTTTATGATCTCGTGAAGCATTTTCCTGATCGTTAAAGCTTGGTAACTCATATTGGTGTAGGAGCACCTAGACATCATGAAATTGCAGGAGATCCTGAGGGATATTTTAATATGTTAATCCATATGTTTGGATTTGATATTCCATGTAATAGAATCAAATGTAATGCCTAAGGGAAAATAAAAATGTAAAAGTGTCATTTAGTTGTCATTCGAGGCCTAGTTGGTCAAAACTTCAAAATGATGTAACAAAGTCAGGAAAAGGATAAAATAGATGTATTTAGTCATTTGAGGAGTCATATGATGTGTTTGAATGGTTTTTATAAATCCATGAAGTCATTTGTAAAAAAAGTGTAAAAAGTTGTCAACTTGACAACAAAATGTTGTCAAGCAAAGTTGCAAAAGAGGTTAAAAGTTGGTTATGAGTGGTTGAAGGCACAAGAAACTATATAAGTCTTGATTTTATGATCCAAACATAGTGGGAAAAAGTTATTGGAAGGAAGAAGGTCATTTGGTAAGATTTGGCATTCATTTATTTGTGTTTTGATTGGTTTTTGAGAATAATAGTGTTGTTCCCAAGATTTGTATGGGCTTGTACAGCTTGGGAACAATGTATTATTGGAATTTAAAGTTAATAAAATGAATAATATTTCATTTTCTTCTGGTTTGGATTGATTTCGTTAAGTATTTTGAAAGATATGAATGTTTTGGTAAAAACAGTTTGAAACCCTCATAGAAGAGGCTGTTTGGGAATGGTCTGAGTTTTCTCACAAATGAACCATTAAAAAAATATAAAAGTTACATATTATTGAATGGGATTCAGGTATATTTAAAATTAATTTGGTTTGGGATTTACTGGATGAGTATGGATTAATAAACTTGATGCCCTAGATGGATGTGTGTGGATGTTTTCTCTGTTTTATGACAGTAAAAATTGGTCTCGGTACAAAGACTATAAATTTTTATTGAACCGTTGGATCGTGTTCATTTTGAGATATGTTTCAAAAAACCTATTTGTTTACACTTCCACTAGAGTGATTTTCAAGTTTATGTCTAGAATGAAAGTTAAGAATAACAGATTACAGAGTATCAAAAATGTCATAATTGGGACAGATTTGGAAGATGGGTGATAGCATGATTTGTGAAATGGAATCAAAGATGTTGATTGGTATTTAGGAATTGGATCCTAATAGTGGATTTATTGTTAGAATATGTTGTTTAATTATGGAATATGCCTCTAACTTGTGGAAGACATTGTGTTGATGATTGAACTCCGTGGCTGATTTGGGGTTCTTGAAGGGTTTTGTAAGATGCTTTGCATCACATATCCCGATGTTCCTAGTGTATATGGTGAAATGGTGATCAATGGAAGACTACTAAGTCACACATGTACATTTAAAAGACCTTAAATCCCATCCTCAAGCCAGATCTAATTTGTATAACCCAAAGAATGCAAGGGCACAAATGCAAGATCTAGCCAAGGGGCAAATTCAGGGTATTTCTTTGTGATGTATGAAAGAAAATGATAAAAGATCTTATGCTTATTTTTAAAAGAAGATCTAACAGCAAGGTACAATAACATATATGATATATTGTATTGACTTAGATGCAAGATGTGGATATAAGAATGTGTGTACCTGAAAAATAGAAGAGGAAGAAGGTGTTCAAATTCTTATTTTTTGTCAGATAGAGTCCCGAAATGTCCCGATACCTAAATCCAGAAGTCTGTGATCTGCAGCTATGAAACCTACAACTTTCTCTTATGTCCTAGGAATAGGTTGAAAGTGGTTTGACTTGTACCCAGGTAGATGTCGAAGGTTCAACCTATACCCAATCTGCTCAAAATCATTAGCAGAAAGTGGATCTGGGCAACTCTTTAGATTGTATTTTCGACTCTATAACTAGAATTTACACTCTGAATGTCAGGGTATATGTTGAAGGTTCAACCTATACCCTATATTATCATAATCCAGAATATAAAATGGATCAGGAAAGTTATTCCAAATGGGTTCTCAGATCTGCAACTAAATCTACATTCTGAACCTATACCTACACACAAGAGAGAAGAGGAAATTGCTGGGGGAAAGGGGCCTGCCTTGGTCAAGCCCCTATTTAGGAATTAACCTTGAAATGAAATAAGTAAAGCATGTAAAAAAAGACAAATGTAATTATTTACCTTGCTTGTCAAATCCTTATGGATAGATACAGATCCGCGATACCCATAAAGATGTATGTTTTCTTGATTGAATGTTGAATTGTAGAATGTAGGATGTCTTTACCAATGCAATAGATCTAAACTTGCCAAATCATGGATCATGGATGTATGTATGCTTGAAATTCTTGAATGGAGAAGGAAAGGAATGAAGAATGGTTATGAATCCTCTTGCTCAATTGGGAATTCCTCCACTACTCCATCACAATAGAGATATTCACACAGTAGTCTTTAAATCTTGGAGCCAAATCCTTGCTTGCTTGAAATCACCTTGGGCTCGAATGATTGCATGTAGATTAGATCATAGATGTCATAAAACATTAGATCATAGGTTTGTAATAGATAATGGATGGCAAAATGAAGGGGAGAGGCCTCATTTTAAAGAGATTTTGGGGTTCAATTTTGTGGAGGCCAACCTCACTAAGCGGTAAAATGAAAATATTGTGCATCAGGCCTGAAGCCCACCAATTCAAAACCCCAAAGGTATAGGTCAAAAGTGGTTCAACCTATACATAGTATAGGTCGAACCAGGTTCAACCTATACCCAGAAGGGTAAATTTCAAAGCAGAATTTGTGGGGCCCAATAAGTATTAAGGGGATCGGTGCAAAGTGGAGAGAAAAGAGGGAAAAATCAAGCATAAATGCATCCAAAATTGAGGATATCACTAAAATAGGGCCCAAATAGGTCCTAGAGATTCCAAATTAATGCGTGCTAACTTTGTAGACCTACACATCTAGATCTTTGGGCC
The DNA here is from genome assembly GCA_018584345.1 of Thuja plicata. Lineage (NCBI taxonomy): Eukaryota > Viridiplantae > Streptophyta > Pinopsida > Cupressales > Cupressaceae > Thuja > Thuja plicata. The sequence continues at coordinate 3,481,385 of MU223224.1, read as the reverse complement.
GATGTCTCTCTTGGATCGTGTGTCATTTTTACATCTTGGCAATGAGATCTTAAGATTTGGGTCCTGGCCTATATTTCTACATGTTACATTTTATTAGTCTTGGAAAATGTGATTGATCTAGGCCAAAATGTTCTTTCCAAGGCTTTATATATTGTGGCTTTTGATCTTTGTCAGACATCGTTCATTAGCTTAGGAGGGAGGATAACCTTTGGAGGTTGATTCTAGGGTTTAGATCTGATTTTCTGTTGTAATCAGGCATGTATGATGAAAGTTTGTAATTTGCAAGTTGCAGGCCAATGTGATGTAATTACTTAATTCTGTGATAATGCAAAGATTTTTTATAACGTGATTGACTGTATATTCTTATATTTGAGTTGATTATTTATGTTGTGTTGACTCTTGTTGTATGGTTGGACCATCTCCATTGGGGAAACTCATGAGATGACTGCATCATATTATTCTTGTATTAGAATTGACTTTACATGTGCTTATACATTTCCATCCACTACCCTAATAGAGTGTCTTGTGTATCATTTCTTGTCATCGTAATTACATATTTGATATATGCTCTATATCCCTGTTTCACATTATTTTTGTGATTAACATGTTTCTATCCATAATTGTATGTATCTTGTAGTTGATTTGATTCTTATGCACTCTATACTACCATTATTGACCATCATGTTGGGCTCAACCCTTGTAGGATAATCATGATTCCAACTTATAATATTTAATAAGGAACGTGATACATGTACTTACATAGTAAACAAACATATTAGATAAAAATAATGAAATTTAGATTTGTTTCTTTGCTTTCCTTTATAGCTGATATGATGTATTATAGGAGTGAATTGTGCATTGTTGATGATGTGTAAGTAAAGGTTTAGAATCATGAGCTCTAACACTCCTTCGTTCTCCTTGTAGGTATCTCTAGATGGCAAGGCAATCAGAACCTAAGATATAGTTTCAACTATGGGATTCGCAAGACAATGATGAATCCTGTCTTTTCTTATGCTTCATTCTCATATGCATTGTTTTTCTTTTATTCAGGGCTTGTGTGGGACATTGCACACTTACATTTATGGATAAAGAAAATAACTTTTGATGCAAAATTTGTAAAAATTCCATTGTAAATAATTTACATAAATTTGAAGTTCTTTTATAGTAATTTATTCCCTTTTTAGTAAATAATACTTAACAATAAATAATGTATAAATTTCACCTTTACTTGTACACATTGTTACAACTCTATTTGATTTAGCTGGAAGCAAAATTTGGTAACATTTCCCTGGGAATCTGCCTATAATTTTTACTAACAGTCTCGTAGGTCCCAACCTTTTTAGATTTGTTATGATAGTTGCACCACTTGTACCTACACATTGAAAAATAGAGAAAATTTTGTGGAAAGGGGTTTTCCTTGGTCAACCCTCTATTTAGGAATAAACTATGAAAATGAAACAAGATTGCATAAAGGAAAGTAAATCTAAAGCTAAATACTAGATCTACCTTGTCAATACCTTCATAAACGGATATTGAGATGACACGTATTCATGAATATGCTTAAACTATACTTGAATTGAATTTTTTGACCTTGGAACATAGGATGGAACTAATGATGCCTTCACAGATGCATGGATCTATGAATGCCACTCCTATAATTTCTATGGAGGAAGAATGTATGAGAATGGATAAAGGATATTATTTCTTTCTTGAGAACCCCTTTACTTGAACATCATGGGAGAGAAGCTTTCTTCAGTGGAAAATATTGCCTTAAAATTTTTGTGTATGCTTGGAGATAAATAAAATCTTGGATGCTTTCCTTCAAATATTGAATTCATTGGATTGCTCGATTGCTTGAATTCAAAATCTTGACTAAGTTTTCTTGAGAATGGTAACGGATACAAAAATTAGGAGAAATAAGATGTTTATATATCTCATCACACATTTTTGGATTTAAAATTAATCTAAGCTAACAACACGATTTAATTTCCCATCAAAACATTGCAATGGGCTCCGGTTCAAATTTGAGCCCATTCCTCGAGGAACAAAATGCCTTGGGTGTTTGTTCCTAGTAAAAGTACCAAAATGCAAATGGGAGGCTGAAAACATATGATAGATGTCAAATTGGGAAGAAATAGGTAGTTGGATCAAACATAACGGAGATGAAATCTTAGAATCACCAAAAAGGGGCCCAACTAAGCATCCAGTCATGGGATCTAACTTCTTAGGACAATACGATTATCACAGGGATTTACATCCAAGAGCTAAGTTTAAAAACTCAGCAATCCCATGCAACATTGGAACATCTCAGAGCCTATGGGTTTCTCATTGTGGAAATGAACCTCTGAATTATGGGTTGGCTCCCGTTTAGATATCCTAAAAACTAAGCTTGATTGGGAAAAGGGATAGAAGGAAACTTATAATTTCAAACCTATATTAACAAGTGATACACCAAAACATAGAACTTGTAATGTTGCTAAAAATCACAAATCACTCAGTAAATAAATCATATTGCTCGACATCTTAGCTAGACACACTTTTAAAATAGACTCTTATGAAAGGTACTGATTTTCTGATGCTTTGAAAAAGGAAAACAAAGTTATTTCCACAATTTTGCAACACTCAAAAATTAAACACAGTCACAGACCTGCACTATAGCATGTTAAATTTTGCATTCAATATTGAAGGAAATTGATAAAATGAAGGAAAGCACAACATTTCAATCAAATAATTCACAAAAATATTCAAAACCCAGAAATTGAGAAGAAAACAAGATTATGTTATTGATTAATCAGGAATCTCTGCTACAAACTCTAAATAAAATAGCTAAAATGCTTCCAAAAAGAAGAAAGAATATAACTCTACCTAGAAAATAAATAAATAAAAGTCTTATAGAAAAGGTTTCCTCCAACTCCAAGGTGAACTAAAGAACAAACCCAACTATAACTGATCTTGCACTGATGGTCCCAAATTATTTTCTCCTACAATAATGCATAAATATATCATTGGGTCATATAGAAGAGAAAATCCCACCAAAATAGGGGTGTAACTGTTAGAAATATATAATTAATTGCTTAACAATCCTTCTTGAACCTTACATAACTCATGTGGGCCATTAAAATAATGTGGAATTTTTCATGAACTCACTAAAACTCTCCCATCTTCCTCCATCACATTTACAATCTCTTTTGATCTTTAGTTTGACTACTTAACTCATCCTTAAATGTTGATTTATTTGCATGATAAATAATCTTGACTAAAGTGATATATATATTAACATCAACTTTAGCCAATATTTTACATTTAATTCCATGCAAATAAACAACATATAAGCTAAGGCATAAAAACTCCTAGTTTGCATTTATACATGCCTAAGTGATAATAAAGAACACCGCTTAGGTCATTTAGGTTAAAGTCAATGCAAACTTATGAAAAAGGCATCATGAAAGATAATTAAATAAAAGGCCAAAAAATACTTTATGACCGGTGACTTAATTAGGGTAAACAAAACCCTAAGGAAGAATGCAACTTCTTTCATTTCATTTTGATCAGTTCTTCATTCTTTCTACCACCGTGAGGGTTTTGTGGAAGCTTCTAGAGTTTTATGGAAGATTGGTTGTAGATCCTTTGGCACATTTAGGTAAGTTCTCTAATAGTGTCCTGAATCATTACTAGAGTTCTTTGTATTTTCCATGCAGTCATGCTTTATTTTTTTTTGCATCAAACCCTTATGTACCTAGATAGATTCTATTCATTGCAGGCAGTGGTTTGAAGGTTTCATTGTTAAAAAATGGCATGGTCTCATTTTCCTATATAGCAATCTTGAGGGTTTTATTAGAAAAACAACATGGTTTCATTTTCATGTACTATTCTGGTTGTAAGCTTTGTTTATATAGAAACTAATAAAAATGCCTTCTTCTTTTCCTTTGTACCCTTCATGCTTGATGGATGTTGGATGTCCCTCTGTTCATCTTCTCACCACTATTACGATGAAACATTGTTGATGTTTTCTCATTGTATTGTTCATATCATAGTTTCTTCATTGCTGGCTATTGATGCAAAATATATGTATAATAGAACCTTGACTATCGTCTTATACCTTTTAAATGTCCTAAATCCTATTTTTGTACATAAATGTGACCTTTTCTTGGTATTTGTGGTTGCTAGTGGTTGTTACTTAGCATTGATTGCACCCTTGATCTTTAGCTTGTCATTGTATTGTTTCTTTACATGCAATAGGTCATTGTCTTTGATAGTGAATATTCAGTTTTATTATAGTAATGACACTTCAATGTTTATAACAGTAATAATATATCCTTCCTAATGCATATATAATTATCATGGTAATCAATGTCTTTTCATTATTTGAGCACTCATTTTTTGACATTGTTGTATCTTTTAAAGCATTGGAATCACAACTTTGACTTGGTCTTTTCACCTGCTTTTTGTTATTTTACTACTATATGAAAAAAAAAAATTGACCTTAATGTCTATGCCTAAGCATTATTTCTTGCATTGCACTTTAACTTTGTCCCTACTATGATGTAGTAACTTCTCCAACCTCTGTCTTTAATACATCATACCAGCCCTTATATTCATGTATAACAACAAACTTTGTGTTTTGACCCTATCGCTACTACAAGGCATGTTCACTATTCCCTAGCACTATAACTACTGGTTTGTCTTCGTATCATGAATATAATTTTCTTCTTTCACTATCAAACATCCCTAAGCAAGGATCTATGGCTTTGATTGGACATCCTGTCTCCTTGGGACTTCTTTTATATGTATCATGATTGAGTATGGATTTGTCCAAAATAATGAAAGATCTATATGTATGTACATAGGATCTCTATCACTTCTTCATTGCAAGGTCATTGTCTTTGTGGTTATTTCTACTTGTTATATTGGCATGGTTACCTTGATCATTATAATAAATGTACTCTATATACCAATCATTGTTTTTTATCAGTTCAAGGTAGTCCCTTTATCATTTTTATGATCATTTCATGCTACTACTAAGATGACTACAACCTTCGTGTATGTCCTTCTATCAATATGCTCTTATTTCTTTCACAATCTCGCACACTCTTATATTGAATGCATCATTATATTCTTTTTATGCCTTCTCATAACCATTATTTTGCAAGTGCATTATATAATGATGCTTTGACCTTCAACATTACGATGCATTCTTTATGTGTTGTTTGACACTTCAACTATTCTGGTCTATCTTACAATGCAATGTCTTTGACTTCTCTTAATGTTGTTGATTTGTTTGTCAATGGGCTTGAATCCTTGACAACTGTTGTTCAGTTCCCTATCTTCTTTGTATCCCTAGAGTTGTCTTTGTGTCTCCAAGGTTTCTTTATGCTTGTGACTAATATCCTATATATTCATGACCATTACACATGGTTTCACCTTATCAGTGTGATGATGTTTATTCCTTTGTTTCCAGCATCACCATGTCACTTTAACCCCACTCAACAAATGTTAATTTCTTATCACAATGACATCAATTCCTTGTTAGAAGTGATGTAAGCCTACTTGACTGGTTATAATGACATGATGATATTGAATTACACACTTTCCCCTGTTATAAAACATTAAATAATACTGATAGCATATTGGTTGAAGGACCAAATGATAGAAGCAATGATCCATACTAGGATCCACTGAATAATACATAAGTAATGATAATGTTGTTGGCAAGTTGACTTCCTGAGGAAGCATGACTTATTTTGTGTTGTCAATCATGGCAACAAAGTCATACTAAGTTTCTGTCCAAGATAACTTAGAAGATAAAAGGACTAAGTACAGAATACAGAACAAGACAGAGAGATATAGAGATCAACACATCAGCGCACGTGTTAGAGATCACACCAGAGCATGCATTCTTAGGTATATACTCTATGATGTATATAAATGCTATATCCAAATGTGCAAGGTACAGAACATCAATACAGAAAAGATACAGATAGATTAGTACACTACAATCCAGGAAACAGTTCAGAATACAGAGCACAGAAGTCGACTACTATTTTGATCAGCGCATATTAGTTTGTAATGCTAAGGCTAAGCACCTTTAGTTATAAGTTTGTTATGATGTAACTAATGTTATTGTAAACACACTTGAGCCGACTTGTTCGGAAGCGTTGTATATTTTGTTAAGAGGCCGACTAAGTGTTATGTTTTGGGTTGCGCCTATTCGTTTGTAAAGATATAAGTATGTAATGTATTGTTATGTTACAGCGTGTAAGAGAAGTTGATAATTATGTAAGAAGAAGTTACAGAGGGACAGTATAATGAAGTCAGAAGATGATATAGCTCTTTGAAGGAGTAAGAGCATCTACGCATACACGGAACTGATCAAACAATAGTGTCACTACAACAATTCATTTTGATATAGTGCATATCAACATTCAGAGGGTTGTATCCTTCATATTATTTGGGCAGTGAGCCTAGGTAGTGAGCCACGCACCCCTAACAGGGTTTTTGTCAAAGACTCCTAATAGGGTCCAGCCCTTAACCAGGTCATTGTACTCAATTTGTAAAGACTGCTTCTAACAGGGCAAAGGAACTTTAACAGGTTCATTATACCTAGTACAATATTTTGTGGGTACTAATCCCCACCGGAGTTTTCCTTTGATCA
>MU223224.1:3461401-3473861 GCA_018584345.1 Thuja plicata | reverse complement strand
TTTGGTCACAGGGCTATACATTGCAAGACAAGTCATAAGAATCAACATCAGTAGAATCACAGAAGAATGAATCAAAACAATCAGAGAAATCAACCTCAAAAGAATGTGCAGAACATTACATGTTAGATATGCAACTACAATGGACACACAACAAAACAATGCAACATGATGAAGAAAAGCATCAAACCTCCTATCATTTGTCACACGTGTGGAAAGGCTGGACATATCACAAGGTTTTGCAGATCCAAAACTCAGAAGCAAGATGAACCTAAAAAGTCTCTATTTGAAGAGAAAGGAGAAGTCAATTTTGTTTCAGCAAAGGAAGATTCAAGCAAAATTTGGGTTGAAGTAAAAAAGGACAAAGATGTTGACAAAGTAGTTGATGCATCCTCAGTGGACGCACCCTCTACTTCTGCTTGAATAGACCTACTTGGTCTTAGGGGGAGCTATTCTAGCTCAGAACCCCTGCGCGGTTGGTGTACTCACTTCTGAGTATGCGCCTTTGGATTCATGGTTAAAAGCTTAGATTACAGCTATGTGCATTCACGCATTATCTGAATTGCATCGGGATCAAAGTTTGAAAATCTCTATGTATGGTTGCAAGCATTAAATGCGGTAGATCGTATAAAAAGAAGTTCGTATTCGATCATTCTCACATTTACATTCAAAGAGCAAGAAATTGAAAAGCATTGGAGCACTAGACATCCAGACACGAAGACATAGCTGTTTGAAAGTTGGAAAAAATAGCTAATCAGTTTGAAATGAAGCCCTAGCCGTCGTGCCATTTCAGAAATTCGTGGAAACCCTACTTAAACAATCACCAAGTAAGTAATGGCGACCCCAGTTGTATTTGATACAACAAAGAGTAAGAGATTCATATTTAATAAGCATCTGTTCAAGTCTATATTGGATGATGTGGAAGGAGCTCTCTCTAAAACCATGATTGGCGTTGTTCACGTGGAAGATGTCCATGCGTACATATACTACAAGAAGGAATCACTAGGAGATGATAATATAGCTTCTCACATGGCATCAATGCTAAATAAGGACTTCACATTCAAAGATGAATTCATGCACCTACAAGATAACCCTATTATCGAGTATTCAAATGCACACGAGTTTGAAGAACCAGAATGGGTGAAGATTCTATTGAGCAGAATTCATGATGATCTATTTTGGATTGGTGATATCCCTGTCCGTATCACTGCAGACCTAATCCATCAGTTGGCTGGACTTCCAATGACTGGACCATTATTTCCCATTGGTAAAGATGTTAAGAAGCAGATTGAGAAAGTTTGTTTGTCAAGAAGTGACAGGCGTGGTATGACAGTAGATCCCATCAAGGAGGATGACATCAAACTCATGACAATGATACTTGGTTACAAGTTCCAGCAAGCAAGCAGGTTGAATAGTGTATCAGCAACAACAGTACTTGTAGCAATCAAAATAGTAAGGGACAATACCCAGTACAACCTTTGTGAAATCTTGCGTGATCAATTGATTGAGAATATCAGAATCATCAAGCATGACAGAAGCAAGACATTCAGGTTTGGATCACTAATCATCTATTTGTATCATCATATATTAGGTAAGGTAGCAGATCTCTATTTAGACAAAGGCAAACCTACAATGACTCAAATATCTCTTAAAGCCACAGTAGAAAGTAGTGCAAGAGATAAAATGGATATGGACATAAAGATATTCAGGGTAAAAATGCAAAGCAGGTACAAACTATCTGAGAAGATAGTTGACAAGTACATGGATACAATTTGTTTTATGGTTGAAACAGACTGCACATGCATGGAGGTTGTTGAGCCTAGAACTAAGTGGATTCATCCACTGGGATATGAAGTTGAAGACCATGTGCTAGAGGGATATGCGTAGGTCCTATTGTCAGCACCTAAAGACCCCAATGAACCTAGATGGGGCACCTACAGAGAAAAGACTGATGAAGTGGACATTGAACTAAAACTTGCTGTCAATAAAAGAAAAGCGTCCAGAACTACATCTAATATACTAAAAGCTCATGGAGTCACTTGAGAAGATTTGAATAAGGCTAAAGAAGCCAAAGTTGCTAAAGTTAAGATTGAGAAGACTGATGAAACTCAGAAGAAGAGGCAGAAGAAAAATGAGGAGAGTACATCTGCTCCTGCTACCATCATTGACTTGGATACATCACCACCTTTTGTTCCTTGCAAGAAACCTAGAGGAAGGAAGCAAGCTGCCACAGGTCATCCATCTTCAAGAACCATAAGGAGCACTACAAAGAATACACAAGCACCTCCTGAGGTAGGTTTCAGACCAAGCTTGAACATATTGAAGAATAGGATTATAAATGAAGGTAGACTGGATACACTTTCAAAGGTCTATGACAAATATACAGAAGTTGATAAGACAAAGATACATTACATGGTCATATCTCATATGATCAAGTTCAAGAAATTAGTTCTTGAACTTAAGATAGTGATACCAGACAACTTATGGAATGTATTAGAAATTATGAAAAGACATGCTATTGAGGAAGACATGAAGATTAGAGAAGAAACTCTGGATACTCTTCTCCCTGTTTGTTCACATGATGAGAAGGCTATTTTGTTAGATCTTGTAAAGCCTCATCTTCGAAGTAAGACAAGAACTCTGCAGATAATGAACAAAGAGTATGAGTAGGTTGGTAAGGAGACTAAAAAGGCATTTGCCCAAGTCTTTATAGACAGACACATGTATCCACCAATGACGCCTACAGAAAAAGCTACTCCAGCTCCTCCCAAAAAGGATACAACTCCAGAAATTCAGATTGCGCCCATGACAGGTCCACAGGTCTCTGCACCCACAGTAACAATAACTTATGAGACAACCAAAGATACAAAAGATACTATAATAGTTGACAATGTCAAGATATCTATGACAACTTTGGATAATGATATTAATAAGGTTGATGAAGCAATGAACATTGATGATACATCTCTACAACATAATGAAGTTCCTTTGATTGATCCAATAGATTTGGATAAGGAGAAAGACACTCAAGCTGATGAGTCACTAGTCAAAGAGGTACATATCAAAAGTGAATGTGTAGAAACAAGTCAGAATACTATTCTGTCACCATCCACCTCATTGTTTTCAAGGTTAACTCCTGAATCAGCTAGTTTTGACACATGGGAAGAAGAAGACCTCATTAAGATCAACGTCCTTGCCATGGAAAAGGCAAAGGAGAAACATGTGATGAGGAACCCACATTTTATTGAATCAATAAACATTCTGAATGAGTTAGTTCCTGCTGACAAGAAAGTTGAAAAAGTTTAAACTATTGAACATGTGGATAATGTACTAACAAACTTCAAGTCACACTTCACCAGCTTAGTAGAGATAGCTACTAAGATTGCAGAAGATGAGTATAAGAAGGAAAGATTGAATGAAGTAGTGAAGAACTTCACCTTGGATCTGAACTCTCTGAAGATTGGACAGTTTATACTAAAAGAGTTGGCAAAAAAAGGGAAGAAAGTCATAGCAAACTGCATGGATAGAGTGAAGCTCACCTCCGAGCACACCAAAAAGCTAGCTGAAGTAGAGGAAATGGTGGAAAACATAAGAAAGTCTATTGAGAATTCCATGCAGGACATGAACATATGCAACAACGTATACCAAGGACAACTGGACAAAATTGAGAAGGCAAAGATTGAAATCAGCAAGATAAGAGTTAGACAGACTCAGTTGAGACATTCATTTGCGCCTTCATTAGCAGTTCTTATTGAGAACATCAAGCAGATAGATGACAGAATAAAGACTTATGATCAAGGTCTTGCTTAGATCTAGTGAAAATGGAGAAGTTACCATATTCTTTATGCGCGCACCTCCAAATAGTGGATGCAATGAAAGCATTCTGGCAGAAAGAGATTTAGTTTCTTCAAGTTGTGTACCCTGATGTATATATGGAGTAAGCATGAAGACTTACAATTTCTTTTTTGCACACATTTGTCATTCATGTCAAAGGGGGAGTAGTATATAATGTGTATATATGGAGTAGTATATATGTATATATCATTAAGTCATGATATACAGGCATTTTCGAATGAAGTCATTTTGAGTAACTTAGCCACATTCCTTTGTTGCCATAAATGACAAAGGGGGAGATTGTTGGCAAGTTGACTTCCTGAGGAAGCATGACTTATTTTGTGTTTTCAATCATGGCAACAAAGTCATACTAAGTTTCTGTCCAAGATAACTTAGAAGATAAAATGACTAAGTACAGAATACAGAACAAGACAGAGAGATACAGAGATCAATACATCAACGCACATGTTAGAGATCACACCAGAGCATGCGTGCTTAGGTATATACTCTATGATGTATATACATGCTATATCCAAACATGCAAGGTACAGAACATCAGTACAAAAAAGATACAGATAGATTAGTACACTACAGTCCAGGAAACAGTTCAGAATACAGAGCACAGAAGCCGACTACTGTTTTGATCAGCGCGTATTAGTTTGTCATGCTAAGGCTAAGCACCTTTAGTTATAAGTTTGTTATGATGTAATTAATGTCATTGTAAACACGCTTGAGCTGACTTGTTCAGAAGCATTGTATATTTTGTTAAGAGGCCGACTAAGTGGTATGTTTTGGGTTGCGCCTATTCCTTTGTAAAGATATAAGTATGTAATCTATTGTTATGTTACAGCGTGTAAGAGAAGTTGATAATTATGTAAGAAGAAGTTATAGAGGGACAGTATAATGAATTTAGAAGATGATACAGCTCTTTGAAGGAGTAAGAGCATCCACGCATACACGGAACTAATCAGACAATAATGTCACTACAACAGTTCATTTTGATATAGTGCATATCAACATTCAGAGGGTTATAGCCTTCATATTATTTGGGCAGTGAGCCTAGGCAGTGAGCCACACACCCCTAACAGGGTTTTTGTAAAAGACTCCTAACAGGGTTCGACCCTTAACCAGGTCATTGTACTCAATTTGTAAAGACTACTTCTAACAGGGCAAAGGAACTTTAATAGGTTCATTATACCTAGTACAATATTTTGTGGGTACTAATCCCCACCAGATTTTTCCTCTGATCAAGGTTCTCTGTAATCATATCTTGTTTTATGTGTTCATGTTTTATGTTTCTTTGGATGCACATTTGATTTATGTTTAATTGGATGAAATATAATTAACAAGATAAACACTGATTCACCCCCCCTCTCAGTGTTTCTAACAAATGTAAAGATGAATACGAGGAAAGAATTGTCTCCATAGATATCTACACACGATTATTGCATTGAATCATTGTTTGTGTGAGCAAAATATGAAACAAGGAGTGGAATGTTTTCCCCCACATTAAAGTGATTTCAAATGCCTTAATAGGAGAAATGAATTTAATGGATCATACATGCACCCACGAGAAACATTTCCACTATGAGATTCCCCCAAGAAAGGACAAACCAAGGGAAATAAAACACATAACAAAATAGAGCACAAAAGGGATCCACAAACTTTGGGGTCAGTATGATCATATGATAGCTCGTGTATATCAAAATTATATCAAAAATGAATTATCATCATCCCCCAAAGGTAGACTAACTACAAGCACAGTGGAAGAAGGTTACATAAGTGATACAAATAATATTCTTTTTGGGATAGAATCACAAAGACCAAAAAAATGATAGTTACCATTTATCATCATCCCCTGTCAGACAACACAGAGGCAATTTTATGAATAGTGGCACATTAATGACATAACATGTATATGACATATAGAAGAAATAAGATACAAATAGAGGAATTTCATAAAAAGTCAATTCTTTTATCATCTTGTGCAAATGGAGCAACAATGATCATTTAAAGAAATCTAAACAAAACATATAAAAAAACATGTCACAAAGAAAGCATATTACAATAGAAAAACACAAAGGGCACATTGCACAAGAGGAACTAATCAAGCATATTTCTTGTCCCTCCATCTCATTTTGCGTCATTTAGGGAAAGTAGTAAACACGCAAGATGAGTAACATCAAGCTTGACTAATGAAACAATATCCAGTTCCAAACAAGGACCATGCTCTGAGGATGAGTCACTTTGTTTGTTACAAGGAGATAAATCAAGATTAATATCAATAAGATCATACATATCATTGAAAGCAATTACATGAACATCATTTTCATTAGAATTAGTGAAATCATCATCAATATTATCTTATTCATCTAAATTAATCAAAATAGGATCTTTAATCTGAATAGAATCACCATGTTTTTTCAATTTCATATTTTTGAGATGAATTTCCTCCCTTGGGCTATGCAAAGGTTGATAAAAGGGAATCAAAGCATGAATGGGTGTCTTAGGGGAGGAAAGTTTTTAGGAAGCACGCACATGGGACCTAGCACGATATTTACAATGATGGTCATGAACACAATGGTTGTGCTTGGTTTTGTTTGAAATTTGATTTGGTTTAGGATCAATCAATATCAGGTCCTTTTCTTATTTAGGAGGAAGAACTGACGACATCATACTAGGTTGAGAGATAGAAACTATGGATAATTTATAGGATATATGAGGTGGAACTAAAGCATAAATAGGAGGTGTAGGAAGAAGTCCAGATCTATGACAAGGAGATAGAACTATAGGAGAGAAATTGGTAAGCTTACAATTCTTCTTAATCTTGAAATTGTGATAGGATAAGAAATAGTTTTCATTTTGAGGTTGGACTGGTTGAGGCATGGAAGGATAGAATAAATCAAGGTCAAATTTCCTTGAGTAGATAAAGGTTGATAGAGACTATGGTTAATCATGATGATTTCTCCATCACAAGGAAATTTCAAACACTTATGAATAGGATAGACTATAACTTTCATAGAAGTGGGCCAATGAAGACCAAGTCTAACTTGAAACTGATAGGAACTTGGGATGACAATAAAGATGACCTCTAAGGATTTATTACCAAATTTTATGAGAAGAGTAATGGAATCATGGGTAGGATAAGTGAAGTCTTTGAATATTTTGATCGTCACATTATATTTGTCATATAAATATCCCCGAAGATATCTAGTGTAAAGATGTTCTTTATTTATAAGATTCACCGTGCAAGTAGGATCTATAAGGACTCCACAAGAAGGAAGAGCGGTAATCTTTGAAACTATGTAAAGAGGACCATCGGGTGCCCTGATAGTCTCACTGGGATCAAATATAATGTAAAGATCATACTAGAGTTTGGGTTTATGTTTGGATTGATCAATAAGATTGATAACATTGTTGGTCTAGGTACTCTTAGTGTCATAGGTCATAATGGTAGGACAATAAAAAACATGGGTAGATGGAGAAGGAATGGAAGGAATAGGCTCAATGGTATTGGTTGAATATGAAGGTAAAGGGTTGGTATAGATTTGAAAGTTTTGGTTTGGAAGAGAAACAAATTTGTTCCCTTGATCGTTAACCCCCTCAATAGATACAGTGTTAGAGTCACTGAGGTCTTGAACAATAGTTTTCAAATGGTGGCACTTCTCATTATCATGACCAGGTTGATGATGATATTGGTAAAAAGCTTTTGGATCAAAGTTCTTGTTGGTTTGTTTAGAAGGACCAATTTTCTTAGTAAGAGGAAGTGTTAAGACATTAGCATTAATCAACTTTAGCATCAGATTATGCAAAGAATTAGATAGAGATGTAAAATTATGAGAAGGTTTAAAATAAGATGACAAAGGAGCCACACCTTTGGATGTTTTTTCCACTAGTGCATCAACATTTTTTGGTGAATTATTGATCTTGATGAACCCTTATAGGTTTTTGAAACTTCTAAAAAAAGTGGTGATATGACATCACTCTTATCAACCAGAGCCATTGGAGTGGTGCTCTCAAATTGAATCGCTTGAAGTTGATAATTATGAAGCACTATACATAATTGATTAAAAGAGGAGAATTCATGAAGAAAGATCTTATCCCTAATGTATTTTTGTAAATTAGCAATGCAAATATATTGAATATCAACATTAGGAACATGATAATAAATATAAGCATGCAAATGTTTAAATATACCAATGAATTTAATCACTTTTTATTTAACACATAATCTACAATGCATTAAATCAATTAAAGAAATCTTGGGACCAAAATTATTTTGAAATTGTTGGATAAAAGCAATATTTTTTTTTTGAAAGAATAGATGGAACAGGGAGGCAAAAAATAGTACCATTGCAAGGCCTTATCTCAAAAGGTTCTAGTGAATATCTTATCCATGAACCTATGATCATGAGAAAAGTCACTACACACTATTTTAAAGGTATTAACATGATTCAAGGGATCACCTTTACCACTGTAAGTCTCTAAATGAGGCATTTCCATGTATTGAGGAATAATAACATAGATAGTATCCAAGTACAAAGGGATAGCAATGTCACAAGTAGGGATGTTAAACTTATATTAATTCATAGAGATGATTTTTCGCTAGTAGAACGACATGGTTTGAGCAAGACTATCGATAGCAGAATTGACAAAGAGGTTGGTATGAGAATTATGTGAATTGTTGGGACTGTTATGGGAGATGGAAGGAACATTGGAGTAAGAAAATGAAACATTTTGGTAGGTAGACATGGATGAAATTTATGAAACGGTATCATGCAAAATGGTGATAAATTATAGGATAGATCACTCACCAAATTATAGGTTACTTTAGGAATATCCAAAAGCTTGTAACAAAGGAAATCTGATTAGCACAGGATAGGATGCCAATTCATAATCTTCACAATGTAGGGTTTTAGATTGGTCTTCCTTTCCCTAAGAGAAGGAATCATAAATGATATGAAAAGGAGAATACGATCTATTAAAGCAATTTATAAAAGGGAAAAAAGAGTGATGTACACACATTGAGGGCTAGTAGAGGACAAAACTTTAGATCTATAGAAACCCTGTAAGAATCTATTGAAATATGAAATTGTTATGGATTTGGGACCTTGAAACCTATATTTATGGACTGTGAAAGTTACTAAAATATAGTTATAGGTAAAAATTAATTATAGGTAGAAATAGTTTCAACCTATACCCAGATATAGGTTGAAAATTCAGCCTATACTTGAAACTGTCAAAAGCAGAATCAGACAGATGGATCTAGAAAGGTCTTCGGATTGGCTTCTCAGATCTGTAGTTGTATATGCATTCCAAAGCCTACACTTGCGCACAAGAGTGAAGGAGAAATTTATATGGGGAGGGGATTTAATTGGAAAAGCCCCGGATTAGGAATTAACCTTGAAATGTTATTGAAATTGCATGAGGAAATATAATCTAGATCTGAAACATAAATTATCTTATACCTCAATGATGCATTGTCACTATGAAGATGATCACAAGTGTTGATGAAATAGTTTGGACTCCACAAATACCCAATAGGAAATCATAAAACCAAATCCTTCAACCACAAATATTTTAGCTTTCCACGATGTTAGATTAAATAAGAAAGAGAAGAAGACTTGAATGGGTGAATCTATATCTCCTCCCTTGATTGCAAACTCCTTTGCTTGGCCTCCAATGGAAGAAATGAGCTAGATATATGGAAGGAGATGCCTTAGATACATGATGGAAATGATAGATTTGAAGAATTGAAATTCCTGAATGGATTCCTTGCACATAAATTCTTTACAGGCTTGAATGCTTGATGATGGATGCCTTTAATGGATGGATTCTTTCTTACTTGAAACTCCTTGAATGTACAATATATTTCTTGATAATTATTTCATTGAGATGAGATGTATTTAAATTTATGGATTTAGATAATAAATTGTAGGTGTAATGTGATGTCAAAATGAGAGGAAGAAGTCTCCTTTTATAGTGATTTCAGAGTCCAAATTCGCGAAGGCTGACCTCACTCGGCGGGAAAATAAAAATACTTTGCATTGGACCCAAAACCCACCAAAATTAAACCCTTAAGGTATAGGTAAAAAGAGGTTTGACATATAATTAGTATAGGTCTAACCAAGTTTGACCTATACCTGAAAGGGTAAATTTAAAGGTAAATTTTGCAGGGTTCGAGAAGTATTAAGAGGTTTAGGGAAAAATAGAAAGATAAGCGGGAAATCAAGCATAAATGCATCCAAATATTGAAATGACCAAAGTGGGGCCTAATAGGTCCTAGAGGGAAAATAAATTATGTGAATGAATGGATATTTGGGAAATATGCATAGAAATTAGAGTCATTCTCGAGTTTTGAACAAATAATATTGATTTGGAGGATGCAAAAGGGCTAGAAGAATGTGAAATCAATGTGGGAACCTATAAATGCTAAAATGGGAATAAAATGAGCACCTAAAAAGGGTGATTAATTTTTAGGACCATACATTTATCCCCCTCTTTAGAGGGAGTATGAGCCCACCTCATTCTCACGGTAAAGTAGCAAAAAGAGAGAAAGAAGAAGATTATGGGCAAACGACAGGGAGATAAGACATCGCTAAGTTCAAGGACACAAGCCATCTAACTAAGGATTTTAACCCATACATCCATACACAAGGATAAATTAAAAAAATAGAAAATGTGACACAGTTAGGGGTTTATAATGGGGCCAAAGGCTCTCCCAACTACCAAACCAGCCTGCCAACACAATGCGGAAGCAACAATAACACAATGAGAGAAGGAAAAACATAGATCCAATACATTAATTGATCAAACTCATTACATGCCAGGATATAAGGCCTTCCTTTTTTGGGCCATATATTCAAATAATTACAAATTGATCTTCATACATGCGAGGTCATAGACCTGCTTATAGATAATTTGTTCTCAAATCCTATTCTAAAACCGATACCCCAAAGCTAAGAACAAAGAAACAAATATATACAAGAGTTTTCCAAGAGAGGTTGGAGCTCAAATCCATAAGTGAGACCTAGATTTAGGTCCACGCATATCCCAATGAGATACCCCAAATCAATTAATCCACAAAAATTAACTGAAGAAGTTGGCCACTAGATCCAACTCCAAAATAAGCAACTCGGGCAAAGGATGACCGAGCAACAGAGTGACTCAGGCAAAGAACACCCTGAGCAATAGGAAACAAACCTGAGTGTCAGAAGAGAAACCTGAGCAATAGGAAACAAACAAGCATGCTTGAGTGACATAAATGCGGGAAATAGAGACCAACTCGGAACAAGCATAACTGAGTGACAAACCCGAGCAACAGAGTATTTCCCTAGCAGCTTCCAAACAAACTTCTTTTTGGTTGAGCAGGATTGCCAAGGACCCAGGATGATCCTGCATCACACACCTGGGGTACAATAAATGATTCCCCAAAACATGTATCAGGTCTAACCTAAAATGAATCCAAATTAGATTGAGAAATCCAAGATGAGTCCTCAATCGGTCTATTCTTCCACTTTACCAGATATTCCATGTATTCCTTTCCTCTTGTACTTCTGCCAATTCTCTATTTCAAAATCTGTTCAACTTCCTCTATCTGCTTCTTAGGATAATCACTTGGTACTGTCACTTCTACATTAGGTTCATGATATTCATACAAGTCTAAAATATTGAATATAGGTGATATATCCATGTCATCAGGTAATTCAACTTTATAAGAATTTTCACTGTCAAATCTTCTCAGTATTTTGCAAGGACAAAATTTCTTCTTCTTCAATTTACCATACGTTCCAACAGGAAATATTCCTTTCTTAAAATGAATCATAATGCATCACCATCTTCAAATGTTTTATGTCTTCTTGACTTGTCTGCATTATCTTTGTACTTCTGATTGCTTTTATCAAGCTTTTGTTTTACATCTTCATGCAATAACTTCATGAACTCAGCAAATTCCTCTGCTTCTGGACTTATTTTCTCTTCCCCAACAATATCTCTCAAATATGATATACCTCTTGGTTGTGTGCCATGAACAATATCAAAAGGTGTCTTTCCAATACTTTTATTCACTGAACTTTTGTATGCAAACTCTACTTGTGCCAACATCAAATCCCAATTACTTGGTGTCTCTTGAACTAAGCATCTCAAAAAATTACCCAAACTTAGGTTTAAAACCTCTATTTTTCCATTATTCTATGAATGAAAATGTAGAACTAAACTTCAACTCAGTATCCAACTTCTTCCAAAGTCTTCTCCAAAAATAGCTTAAAAATTTACTGTCTCGGTCAGAGATGATATTGTTAGAATGAATTTAGAATAATTGAGAGGGGAGGGGTGAATTAGTTATCCTTGGGTCTAGATGTAGCAAATAAAACTTTCTATATTTCAGATCTACTCGGAAGCAGTAGCATATGTCAACAACTTTAATCATGCAATTTACTGTCTAGTGAAATTAGCTTGTAGAAACATAACAGTAAAACAAACCATAAGTATTCACACAAGTTAACACAAGTATTTAACATGGAAACCCAATATGGGAAAAACCACCAGTAACATGCTACCAAGTTTTCACTCTTCTAAAGTGAGCTCTGTGAGGAGCCAACCTTGTTAAAGGTTACAATAACACACTGTT
>MU223224.1:3442640-3460859 GCA_018584345.1 Thuja plicata | reverse complement strand
CATTAATTACGGTTACCCATACATTAAATGACGTGGATCAATCTTTAATTAACATTACATATCCCAATAAAATTAACTAAGTCAGCCAGAGATCTCAAATCTCATCATTAATCCAATTACTGTAAGTTGGCCAAGATCACTGTTTTTGCTCGGCAATTTCACTGGTGCTCGTCACTGAACAAAATTGCTTGTCACGAACAAATTTGCTTGGCACAAGCCAAACTTTGCTCGGCACAAAAATAGCCAGAAAAATTGTCTTTGAAAGATAAACAACTAATTACTTTGCCAGAGTGCCAACTGATCAAGTACCCTTTTATTTGCCTTAACTCAACCATTCACTTGGTCTTCTTGTTAAATATTCTTCATCACCAATAGATATGGTACTCAAATAGATAACAATAGTCTCACCAGTGAAGGTTTGACAATAATGGCAAAATAACAATTGCTTGCATTGTCACTTTCCAACAGATACTCCTCGGTAATCCATGCAATCTAAAAATCTCCTTAAAGAAAAGATCTGCTATATGTACTGCATCCAATGTTTTCTTACATGGTATGAAATGTGTCATCTTAGAAAATCTATCCACAACAACAAATATGGAATCATTACCTCTTGCTTTCCTAGGTAAGCCAAGAACAAAATCCATGCTGATATCACTCCAAGGTTTCTCAGGAACAATAATTGGTGTATACAAACCAGTATTCTGACTCCCTCCTTTTGTAAATTGACAAACTCCACAAATTTTCACAAACTTCTAAACATCCTTATACAACTGAGGCCAAAATACCTCTCCTTAAGCAAACTCAATGTTTTATCAATACCAAAATGTCCAGCCAATCCACTGCTATGTTTCTCCTTAATCAAATAGTTCTCATTGAACCTCTTGGTATACATAACTGGATACCTTTGAAAAACATATCTTCCTAAATGAAATAGTCTTCATACTTACTTGATTGATTTGAATTAGGTGCTATGCACACTCTCCACTGCTCAAAAAAATCAGGATCACTTTCATACAAACTTTTCATGTCATCAAAACCAAGAACTTCAATTCTCATTTCAATCAACAAATATCTTCTTCTACTCAATGCATAAATAACTCGGTTAGACATTCCACTCTTATGTTTAATCACAAATGTGAAAATCTGAAAATACTCTACCCATTTCATATGTCTCTGATTCAACTTATTATGACTACCCAAATACTGTAAAGCCTTATGATCAATATACAACACAAATTCATTTGGCATCAAATAATGTCTCCATTTCTTCATAGCTTGCACAATAGCATAGAAATCTTGATCATAGAAAGAATATTTCCTTTTAGCATCATTCAACTTTTCACTAAAGAAAGCAACAGGTTTACCTTCTTGAGTCAACACAACTCCAATTGCACTTCCACTTGCATCACATTCAACTTGAAATACTTTATTGAAATTAGGGAATGCTAACACGGGTAATTCAACAACCTTCAGCTTCAAAGATTCAAAACTCTTATCAGCTCCATGTGTCCATTTGGATTCTCTTTTATCTCCTCCCATTGTCTCAGTCATAGCATTACAAACAACACTGAAATTTATGATAAACTTTCTATAAAAACTTGCCAATCCATGAAATAATCTTACCTCACTGACATTCTCAGGTGTGGGCCAACTAAGTATATCTTCAACCTTCTCAAGATCCATCTTCAAACCATCAGTTGAAATTACAAAACCCAAATACACAAGCTCTTCTTTCATAAAGGAACACTTTTTCATATTTATCAGCAACTTTTCCTCTTTCAACCTCTGCAACACTTGCCTTATATGCATCAAATGTTCTTCTCTAGTCTTACTGAATAATAGAATATCATCCAAATATACAATCACATACTTATTCAAGAATTTCTTCAAAACATCATTCATTAACGTCATAAATTTACTCGGTGCATTAGTTAAACCAAAGGGCATAACCAACCACTCATACAAACCTTCCTTTGTCTTGAAAGCAGTCTCCCATTCATCACCTTCTCTGATTATGATTTTATGATATCCAATTTTCAAATTAATTGTGGTAAAATATCTTGCTCCACTCAAACAATCCATTATTTCATCCATTCTCAATATAGGAAACCTATACTTCACTATGATCTTGTTGATTTCTCTTGAACCAGTGCACATTTTTTATTCTCCATTTTTCTTAGATTCCAACACAACTGGTATTGCACATGGACTCAAACTTTATTGGATCAAACCTTTGTTCAACAATTCATGAGCTTGTCAGTTAAGCTCTTCATTCTTGGTCGGTGTTAACCTATGTGGTGCTTTGTTCAGTAAACTAGCTCTAGGAATCAGGTCCATACAGTGACTGATATCTCTCATTAGTGGCAAACCATCAGGTACATTATCTAAAATTATCTCCTTGTACTTAGTGAGTAACTTTTCAACTTCCTTAGGAATGTCATGTTCTATACTCTTACTCAGTTTGTTAGGAATCAAAGCATAAAAATATCATTTCTTTTGAAATCTTTAACAAACAGTCTACCTTCCATCAAACAAACTTTTACAGATGTACATATATCACCAACATATTCTTTAACCAAAGGTAACAAAACTTTCTTCTTACCATCAACCCAAATAGAATAGTTATTCAATCTTCGATCATGTATAGTATGTCTATCATATTGCCAAGGTCTACCCAACAAAATATGACAACAATCCATAGGCATAATATCGCACAACACCTTATCATAGTATTTTCCAATTTTTATATTCACAAAACATTGTTCACTCACCATTAATGTATGCTCATCCTTGATCCATGAGATCTAACAGGGCTTCAAATGTTTCATCCTTTCCAACTGCAACTTTGTAACCATTTCCTCAAATGCTAGATTCTCTGAGCTTCCACTATCAATGATCACCTTCCAAACTTTGTCTGCAACTCTACATCTGATCTTGAACAAACTTTTTCTGACAGGATCTTTCTTATCCTTCTCACTCCACAGTATCCTTCAGATCATGAGATTTCCTTCCTTCTTAGCTTCATTTGGTGACTCATCTTGCACCAAAAAGCATTTCTGCTTCTACTTCCTTTCTTGCTTGCATGTGTACATTCAAAGGATTTATGTCCTTCCTCACCACAATTGTAACAAGTTACTTGGAATCCCTTTCTGTTATAACCACCTCTGGATTAATTACCTCTTCCTCAGTACTTACTTCCACCTTTCCATTCAGTCTTTCCTTTGTCTTGAGATGTGTCTGAAATTGACTTGTCTGATTCAAATCTATTGTTTTCACCATGAGATCTACCTCTTCCTCTAGGGAATCTACCACCTCTGCCTCTTTTTATTTGTTCATATCTTCTGTTCAACTTTTCCTCATCTTTTAGGGAAAAATGATATGTCTCCTCAATGCTTTCCATATTGATCAAACTGATCTCATCTTGTATAGAACCTCTCAATCCATTCAAGTATCTTGCTACTCTTTCCACTTCATCTTCAACATGTCCAGATCTGATGTCCAATCTGTATAATTCCTCAGTGTAGTCTTTTACTAATCTATCTTTCTGCTTCAAACTTTGCATTCGCCTGATTAGGTTAATCTGATAATCACAAGGTAGAAACTTGCCTTTCAATTTGTTTAGCATGTTATCCCATACCTTGATTTTGTCTTTACCCTTCTTCTTTTGATCCAATTGCAGATGTTCCCACCATAAGGATGCATGACCTTTCAAATTTGTGCTTGCAATATTCACCTTCATATCCTCTGATATATTATCATATTCAAAATACTTTTCCATCTTAGTTATCCAGTCAATTAATTCATTAGAATCAAATTTTACACTATACTTAGGATGATTAAACTAAGGTGCGGACTTCAAACTTGTCAATGCTCACAGGAATCTCTCTTCTTCCTGATTCATCATAGGTGCAAGTGAAGCTTCACCTTGAACCTCTTCTACTTCATCATCACTAACATCCTCAAGAGGTCTTCCTCTACACTGGGTTGTCTCAATAGCTTCCAATCTAGCATCCATTTGTCTAAGCATATCAGCTAGACCTGGATATGCATTTCCTCTCCCACGAACCATCTTCAATCCCTCTGTAATTGTAGGTCAGATCATAATTTTCTACTCCACAACAATACCAACTATGGTTAGGGTTTACAAGAAGGAACTTAGATCTCACCAATGCTCTGATACCACCTAACACAAGTAGGGGTTGATACGGGGCTAAAGGCTCTCCCAACTACCAAACCAGCCTGCCAACATAATGCGGAAGCAAAAATAACACAATGATAGAAGGAACAACAGAGATCCTTTACATTAATTGATCGAACTCATTACATGTCAGGTTGTAAGGCCTTCCTGGTTTGGGCCATATATTCAAAGAATTACAAATTGATCTTCATACATGCGAGGTCACAAACTTGCTTACAGATAATTTGATCTCAAATCCTATTCTAAAATTGATACCCCAAAACTGAGAACAAAGAAACAAATATATATAAGAGTCCACCAAGAGAGGTCAGCACTCAAATTCATAAGTGAGACCCAGATTTAGGTCCACACAGACCCCAACGAGAGACCCCAAATTAATTAAGCCATGAAAATTAACTGAATAAGTTGGTCACTAGATCAACTCCAAAATAAGCAACTTGGGCAAAGGATGACCGAGCAACAAAGTGACTCGGGCAAAGAACACCCCGAGCAATAGGAAACAAACCCGTGTGTCATAAGAGAAACCCAAGAAACATGAAAAAAACAATCATGCCCAAGCGACATAACCTGAGCAACAGAAACAAGCATGCCCGAGTGGTAGAAACCTGAGCAACAAAGACCAACTCAGAACAAGCATAACCGAGTGACAAACCTGAGCAAAAGAGTATTTCTCAAGCAACCTCCAAACAAACTAAAGAACAAAACAAACATATTTTTGGTTGAGCAGGATCGCCAAGGACCCAAGATGCTCCTGAATCAAAATACCTAGAGATCACTAAGATTCCAAGCCAACTAGTTGAAGAGACCTCGCTAGAGTAAATGTCTCAACGACTAATATCATACTCAAAAAGCGATTTCAAGAGCACAAGTGCTCATCTGAAAATATAAAGAGCATGCATCGAGGATAAGATAAAATTTCATGTTCTAATCAAAAAGGAAAGTGTGTTATTCTATGGAACCATGGAGGAGAGATCAAGACAATTATGGATGACACATGTTAGGAAATTGTATGTTGCACTTGGTGATCCATGAGAGAGAAGAGAGAGGGGTGCAATTACCTCTCCCAGTAAGATTGTATGTCTTAATGTGAACCACACAAAAGATATGATTGAAAGTTATAGCAGGTTGTATGCCATGCTAGTCATCTCTATCTAAAAACCTACACCTAATGGTGACTTTTCCTATGCCTCCACCTCATAAATGGATACAGATCCACTATATTTATGAAGATTTTTTTGTATATGTGTACTTCATGGATGGATACGGATCTATTATATCCATGAAGATTGGTTTGTATATAAGCACCCCATGGATGAATAAAGATCCACTGTATCCATGGGGACTGGTTATAAATCATGTAAAAATGTGCAAGGGAGGTCGTATGTATGCCCCCCCCCTTAAGATGAAAAAATAAGTGCTATTTTGTCATCTTAAGGAAGTGATGAACAAAGATAAATCAGTTTCAACATCAAGAGAGTATCAACAAGAAACACCCAGTCCAAGGCAAAGAGGTAACAACTCCTATGAGGCCATGGAAGGGACAAATGTGAAGGGATACCATGCAATAAGTGCAAAAGTGATCCTTGTGAAGGATGAAAAACTGTTTAGTCTCCAAGGTAAAGGATTTATTTACCATGAAAAACCAATTGCAAAAAATGAATAAGTTTATGATCATGGATGCATATCCCTAATGTAAACCAATATTTCTATATAATATTAGATGTCACATAGTAGATAAATAACACTTAACCAAGGGAAAAGTGGATCCTTGAAGAAGATGATAGAGATTTACATAGTGGCCTTGCCCCCCAAGTGTGGAGACAAGGATAAATTAGATCTATTATGTCACTCATAAAGTGTACTACACCATGCATGACAATGAGCCCCTAAGGAATAAGATAACAATGTCACATAGTGTGGAGGATCATAATAGGGACTTAGATGTTATTTAGAAAAATCAGTATTAAAGAGTAACTTATTTTGAGATGATATACGAATAATATCATTATCAATTATTTATTTGATTTTTTAATGCAAATCTTGACATTCATTAGTGGAGTGATCATGACATCGATGATACATGCAAAAAGGAAGATTCATAAGTTTTGACTATGTTTATTTTTGCATTTAGGTCTAGTAATCACCTTAGCATGAAGAATTTTAGGCGAAAGCATTTCTTGATTAAAAGTAAATGGAGGAGAATTGTTAGATTAATGAAGGAGAGAATGTGGACAAAGAAGGAAACTCAAGACCAAATGCTTCAATAGGTTTATCACTATTCTCATCAGTATAAATGACCCCAAAATGAACACAAAAGTAAGTACTTACTTTTTCATGTTAACAATAACTGTTTGTGGCTTCTTATAAGGATTAGATCTCAGTCCATAAGAATTCTCATGCCCTTCATTTCCTAAAGGAACTTGAATTCATTCTTCATGTTTACGACAACCATTCCCATTGAATCCATGTTTCGCTAATAGGTGATAACCATAACAAGAAGCCATATCAAAAATAGTTAATGGAGCTTGTTAGTCACTATGTCATCACAATCAGGATTGATGGTTTCTAGAGATTTTTAGGAGTGGAATAAGTGACAAGCTTATTATAAAGAGGATTTGTTTTGGATTCTTTTTCAGATTTAGATTGCATAAGTTAAGGTATGAAACTTTGTACTCTCCAATATAATTTCGTTTGAAATCTAAGGATCCCCAATAGTCATCCAAAATGATACTAGTAGAAGGAAGATCATCGTTAGATTTTTCTTATCTTATTTTTCTTCAATAGACATAGGGTTATTATTTAATCCAGTATTCAAACAACTATTCATTCTATCATCTTCCTTAAGTGTGTACATAAAATTGTTGTAGATAAAATTGACTTTGTGATTAAGAGTTGAAGGAACAACATACATAGTGTGTAACCAAGTTCTACCCAATAGAATATTATAATTGAGAGGTTCGTGCATCACATGAATATGAGTATCTAGAATAACCATATCTACTTTAATAGGTAAAGTGATGATACCCAATATTTTCTTAGAAACAATGTCAAAGCCATGAATAGGAGGGTGATCCCACAAAGTTGTGTCCCACTTTTAGGCACGAAGAAAAATCACGTGGATGAAATTTTTTCATTTTTGACCCCTTCGAATGAATGGGGTTGTTCGCACGAAGGGGAAAAACCCTTCGCATGAACTAGATGAAATGAGGGCGTTCACTCGAAATAGACCCAATTTGAGTGAACCCTATGAATCAATGAAAAAGAATAAATTCACATAAATTTCTATGGGGGGCTTGCTAGAAGGGGGTTTATGCGAACCCCCTTCGCTAGAAGGGTGTTCTAGTGAACCACCTAAATTTGGCCTTCGTCTCTAAAGCCAAAAAATTTCTATAAATTTTTTCCATTTGAAGGTCTCAATCAAGGACCAAATAAAAAAAGCTTCTTGAACCCAAATGACAGATGATGCTACTGAAAACAAGCTTTACAATGAATATAATTTTAATATATATTGATTTCATTGTGAATTTATATTTTTAGTTTAATTAAACATAGGTTGTCTAGCCATTTAGAAACCTCTCTCTTCGACGCTTTGGGAAAAATAATAAATTAGGAAAACAAATTTATGAAAATATGTAGGAAATAGGTATTTATGTTTTTGATTAAGGTAACAACAGGTTTTGAAGGGGCCCTGAAACCCTTTAACAAAGAGAGAAAAGATATGCAATTAGGACCAACAATACAACAATCTGTCCCAACAGCAGACAGAGAACCAAAAAAAGGCACAACCCTTGATTACAAAATTAAGAGCACTAAAAAACAAAAAGCATCACACAACAGCTACGAAAATCTTTGAGCAAAATAGGAACAATGAACCTTCCAGCAAAAGTAACAGACCAGTAAAGTTGAATCACTTCTCATCATCATCCATCTGGCTTTCCATTGTTTGAATCTCTTCCATCTAAGATTCCATACTCTGAATTGAGACCCTCATATTGGTAATGTCTTTGCTTTGGATCTTAGTCATCTTTTTGGTGGTAGATCTGGTTCTGGTCCCCGGGCCTGAAGTAGGAGTCTCTTGATTTCCCTCTTCTTCCTGTTTAGCTTTTTCATTATAGTTCCCTTCCAACAGGGCATGAAGCACCTTCAAATTGTCAACAGAAGATTGCATTCCCACTTTTATAATCTTAGTCAGCTTCTTGAGCATGATATTGTTGTTGTTTGTTTTTTCTATAATCTTTTTCGTTTTGTTGTCAATCATTGCACTAAGATTTTCTCCCATAGTAGTATTATTGTTTTTTACCTTTTCAAAAACATCCTTCCCTTGTTGATACATGACCACATCATTTCTCATCTTGTCCACTGTTTCTTCCAGCAAAGAGTTTATGTCTTCAATGTTCTTAAAGTTGGTATGAAGTTCCTTGATGTCATCATGAATCCATTTCTCAATGTTGAAACCATACATAGCCTTGTTCCTAGCCGCTTGGAGGTGAGTGATATTAAATTACCTTTTCACTTTGAAATCTTTGTCACACAGCTCTTCTTCCATACTCCTCTGGTTCTGATTATTGCTCTCCTCTTTATCAACCTTCGGGCTCTCAGGCAGAGTTGGGATTTTGTTGTTGTCTTTCTGGGTATCCTCCTCAAGGCCAATGTAGATTTTATCACTTTCCTTCTCAACTTCCTCATTCACTACTTCTTTCTCCTCTCTATCCCCATTCTTGCCTTTATTCGGTTGTTTTTTCCCTTGAAGATTTGTCTCCAGATTAGTCTTGTTATCGAGGGTTTCCTCTTTTCTGTTGTTGTGACCCTCGTTGTCTTCCTATTCGTCATTAGTGTAATTATCCACCAGGGTGTCAATATTTTTTTGTATCTCATCAAGGGTCTCTTCCTGGGTATCCTCTTTGTCCCTTTTCTCATCAATTTCCTTGGTGATGGTGGTAATAT
Organism: Thuja plicata; assembly: GCA_018584345.1. Taxonomy (NCBI): domain Eukaryota; kingdom Viridiplantae; phylum Streptophyta; class Pinopsida; order Cupressales; family Cupressaceae; genus Thuja; species Thuja plicata. The sequence goes on along the minus strand of MU223224.1, from coordinate 3,451,714 downwards.
CCTTATCTTCCTCCTCTTTGTTGCTTTGTTCCCCCATAAAGCCCTCTTCCTCGGAAGAGTCATGGTCCTGGTCATCATCATTCATCTTCATTCCTTCTATGTCACCATATATTGATAGAGTGATATCAGCAACAACAGGGCCCTTGCGGGTTTTTTTGTTGGATTTGCTAATATTCTTGCCAGGGGAAATGTCAGTACTCTTGTGCTTAACATTGTCAATCTTCTTCGGGATAGGCTCAGGAATGTTCTTTTTGACATAATCTGCTATCAAAAGAATTAACCCCTCATGCAATACATGGGTAGATTTAACCCTATGATCCATAATGCTCTGATTGAGTGAGCTTAACAAATAGTAAGGGAAGGAAACCTTAATTTCATGTCTGAAGTGATTTACAAGAACAGAATAATAGTTATAAACCTTGGAGTACTTGCCGTCAAGCGTGAAGTATTCCATGATCACTCTAATTAGGAAAGCCCATATACGCTTTATGTTTGATAGGTTGACATAATCTAGGTTACCTTTCACGAGCATGGTCCGCTCCTCGTCCGTCTTTGGAAAGGTATTGTAAGCTTTGTTTCCCTCCTTTCTGTCTTTCGAGAACTACATTCCCTCCAAAGGGAGACCAGTAATTTCTGCAAGACGGTCAAGCGAGAGGGTAAAAGATTTACCCAGAATGTTTACTTTCCCATTCTCCTAACCATCTGAAAACACCTTAGTTATCTCCTTATTGTTTCCATGGAGACATTTTAGGTATTTGTCCACTTTCCCCTTTTTAAGCTTTCTCCAGACCTCCTTCTCATTCCTCCATTTGCAGACTTCTGGTTCTTCCCTTTTTAGGTCACCTCCCATTTTGTCATTCCTCTACTTTTTGTTATTGTGATGTTCCTCCTCTTTAGGTATTTATGTACTTTCTATAAAAAAAATGAATTTTGATATATATGGATCAAGTTAGAGCTATCCAAAGGAACCTATGTCTAAATTACAGTTAATGTCACTCCATAACTCAATAAAATATACAATTTTGAGTCAAATTGAATGAAAACAATTAGATCCTCTAGGTATTGGTGTTACAAACCTAACCTCAAAATAATTATGTCGTTATCATTTTTTTTTAAAGTTATGTTGATCCAAGTGACCATCACTCTTTAAAAATGTTGATTTTTCATACAAACCACTTTCTGAAGGAGAAGAAAAAATGGATAAAAATAAATTCCAATTTTTTTTTAAATATATATATTTAGAAACTAGAAACAAAATTCTAAAAGTCAGTAGTTTACATCATCTTCAAATTCTTAATGGCTTTGCAACAATATGTATCTGAAAGTGAAGTTTTTTTTTTGTTTTTTTTTTCAGAATGTTAGTCTCAATGTCAAAGCCACTAATAGGAGCGTAATCAAGTTTAATAGTTGAAATATAAACTTTTATTTCTTTGAGAATGTCCATAATACAAACGTTAAGTTCATACCCATTATAAATTAAGGTCCTACAAATGAGATTACCATTGATGAGGACATCTACCATAAGGGCATCATATCGATCTTAAAATTCTTTAGGAGGTAAATCATCTTGAGCGAACACAAATTAAGGTGGGACAAGAGTAGCATGCATGAATTACAAAAAGGAATTGATATTATCTTGATTAGGTGGTGGAGTTGGAAGAGTGGTTAAAACTTTTTTCAAGGCTTCATGATATGTAGGAGAAGTTTTAAGAAGCTCCCAAAGGGGAATCTTGGTAGGGGTATTACAGAGTTGTATTAAATCATACTCCTTTCCAAGGTTTTGGGGAAGACGGGGTGGAGGAGGAAGCACAGTTTGAGAAGGTGGGAGAGAATTAAGAAGAACCAGATTAGTAGGTTGAAGATTAATTCTTGTATGATAGGTGTGATCCACCGCATGATAATATTTAAAAACTCCAAATAAATTCTAGGTTTTCCTTTCACGATCACAATAGGCTTGTTTGGAGTTTGAAAAGAACTTCGAGGAGTATATCCCTTTACCGTAATCACAAGTGTAGTGAAAGTTTGAGGGGTAGATTGAGGATAACCCTTAATAGTGATGATAGGTCTATTAGGAGTTTGAGAGGAATTTGTTTAAGGATATCCTTTGACGGTTATCACAGGCTTGTTGACTACCGTAGGCTCTGTATGAGAAATAAAATTGAATTGATCAAGCTCTTCATTGTTCATAGGTTCATCACTAGAAGGGAGAGCATTAAGGAAAATTATATTATCCTCTTTTTCCAAGGTGTCCTTAGAATAGAGATTAGGGACTTCCTTTAATGCTTCATCGCTATAAGGAGTGTCAAATGAAGGCAAGATGAAAAAGAAAAAAAAACATTTATAATGTCTTCCTCTTGCTCTAAAATATCCTCATAAAGGGGATATATTTTAGGATAAGGAGAGACACAAAGCATGAATGTGTTATCTTTATAGGAAGTGGAAGAAATGTCAACCATTATATCATCTTCTTGTACCGAGGTTGTTTCATGGGGGAAATAATAGTCAACATTATCATCTAGGGGTTCATACAAAATGGTGAGATCATCATAATTCATTAAAGCTTCATTCCTATAAAGCAAGGTGTCACAAAGGCAATTTTTAAAAGTATTCTCATAGGGAAGCACATATCAAGAGAATAATTAACATCAATCTTCAACACTTCTCTTGAAAGAGAGAGATTATTGAAAGAAGGGTTAAGAACATCTTCTTGCACTGATATGGCCTCATCGAGAGGGGAAATTTAGGATAAGGATAAAGTGATAAAATGGAAGCTAGACCACTATCATATTGAGAAAATAGATGCATTTTAAGACTAATAAAAAAGAAATAAAATTTTGTATTTTTATCAATGTAAATGTATAAAGAAGAAATGAATTGCAATGATAATTATTTAGTGCATGAAATGAAATATTCTTTTTTTTTAATCATGTAATCATGAAATGCAATAATGCAATGAATGTAGCTATATTAGATCTAAGTGAATAAGAATGCAACTATGAAAAGAAGATTTTAGATATAAATGAAATGCATACAAAGTATATATAGATATGTAAATGCATAGAAAGATCATCTAAAACCAAAATAAAAATGGAGATGTAAGAAGCTGGTTCACCAAAATGTAACATATAAAATGGTAAACCAATGAATCTAGATGAATACAATGTAACAAAGATATAATGCATAAAAAGTGGATCTAGATAGAAAGGAAATCTAACACAAAATCAGAATGGAAATGTTATAAGTCGGGTTTACCAAAATGTAACATATAAAATGGTGAGCAGTGATAGGATAGATAAATCAAAAAATTATAGGTTTCTATAGGAAGATACAAAACCTTGTAGCAAAGGAAATATGATTGTCACAACATAGGATGCCAATTTGTAATCTTCACAATGCAAGGTTTTGGATTGGTCTTTCTTTCCCTAAGAGAAGGAATTGTAAATGATATGAAAAGGAGAATATGACATGTGAAATTAATTTATAAAAGGGAAATAGGAAAGATTTATAAATTAATTTCACATGTCATATTCTCCTTTGAGGATGAATGTTTTATGATGATCTCACCATTTTGTATGAACAAATTTTAGGTTTTGTGTGATGTCAAAATGAGAGGAAAAAGTCTCCTTTTATAGGCTAAAAGAGGTTCGACCTATACCTGAAAGGGTAAAATTTGAGGCAGATTTTGTAGGGTTCGAGAAGTATTAAGAGGCTTGGGGGAAAACATAAAGATAAGTGGGAAAATCAAGCATAAATGCATCCAAATATTAAAATCACCAAAGTGGAGCTGAATAGGTCTTAGAGGGAAAATAAATTATGTGAATGGATGGATATTTGGGAAATATGGATAGAAATTAGAGTCATTCTCAAGTTTTGAACAAATATTATTGATTTGGAGGATGCAAAAGGGCTAGAAGAATGTGAAATCAATGTGGGAACCCATAAATGGTAAAATGGGGCTAAAAATGAGAACCTAACAAGGGTGATTACTTTTTAGGACTATATAGAAACACATGGAACACTTGAAGGTGGGGGAACAATAGGATTAGGAATGCTTCCAAGACTAACATGAATATGATTAGTGTTTGAAACATATGTAGTCACAAGAGGTGGAGCATAAGTGAAAATAGTAGGTATTGAGGTAGGAATGGGAATTGATGTCTCAAAACTAATAGGAGGTTGAGTGTAACCTAGATCTTGAGCATATTCCATAAGAAGTTTGACATTTATATCAACAAGATATAAAATAGTTATTAAGAATTTAATACCATGTTCATCATTACAAATCAACTTCCTTATACATTCAATTAAGAAAATAGCTTCCATATTATGGTTATCTTGACTTAATCATTGCTCAAATTCTAAAAGTCATGGGAAAATTTTTGTATTTGGGTAGGAGGAACTCTTAAAGACCATTCTTCATCATGAGAAGAGTGGGAAGAAGGGTTATCAACCATAGTAGGAATGTCATTAGTAAGCATGTGTGTCTCATCATTATTCATAGGAAATAAAGAGGACTCAGGATAAAAGTAACACACAAGTCTATGACTTATCCTAATGGGAATACTATAGGTATGAATCAATGTTATAACACTCATGCATAAGAGAAGAAAGAAAAGATAGATCTAGCAATTTCAAATATGAAATTTAAAATAGTTATCCAAACATTCATCAAACTTAGGAAACGTTAATTGAATTGAACATAAATTGTAATAAATAACACATCTAATTATGAATTGAAAAGTGAGGATCTAATGCATATAAAGGGGGTCTAATACCACAATAAAAATGGAAATGCCATTCATCAGGTTTTCCAAAAATTTTCATAAAAATATGAGAGAGATGGATATCTAAGGTGTATGTAAGATAATTAACCACTCTCTCTTCTTAATGCACACTTGGAAGGAGGATGACACAATAGGCTCAAGTAAGACTTAAGCGCTAAGTGAGTTCAATGATCCTTCATTTATTATGATTAATAATAAAATGAAATTGAGAGATTAATCTAATGATGCAAGATAGATGATAAAAATGAGCTAATTTAGATAGTTTTGGGAAAATAGATAAGAACTTGTATTTAATAGAAACGCAAAGCTGAAAATTGTACTAACCTGATATCTGAATCTGATGGTTCTAGGTGGAACAAAATTCCCAAGGCATTCTACCTAGGGAACAAAAAGACCAAGGCATTTCCCCCCTATGAATCTACCCAAATTTTTAATTGACAGTCTCGTAGGTCCTGATCTTTTTGGATCTATTCCAATAGCTGCACTGTCTGTACCTACACAGGAAAAAATTAGGGGAAAGGTTGTGGAAAGGGTTTTTCCTATTTAGGAATCAACCTTGAAAATAAAATAAGATTTCATAAAGGAGAGTAAATTTGAAGGTAAATATTAGATCTACCTTTCCAATACCTTCATGAATAGATATTGAGATTTCACATATTCATGAAGATGCCTGAATTTCACTTGAATTGAATTTTTTGACCTTGGAATGTATAATCAAAACAAGGATGCCTTCAAAAATGCATGGATATGTGAATGTCACTCCTAGATATTCAATGGTGTTATGCTTGATTAAACATTTTCTATGGAGGTAGAATGCATGAGAATAGATAAAGGATATCCTTGATTGCTTGAGACCTCCTATACTTGGTCATCATGGGAGAGAGACTTTATTCAATGGAGAATATTGCCTTTAAATTACTTTGGATGCTTGGAGAGAAACTAGATCTTGGATGTTTTCCTTCAAATCTTGAATTCGCTTGATTGCTTGAATGCAAAATCTTGACTATGATTGCTTGAGAATAGTAATGGATACCAAAATGAGGAGAGATGTGGTGTTTATATACCTCATCACACATTTTGGGATTCAAAATTAAGCTAGACCGATCATGGGATCTAATTTCCCACCGAAACACCACAATAGGACTCCGGTTCAAATTTTGGCCCATTCCTCAGGAACAAAAAGCTTGGGGTGTTTTGTTCCAAGGAAAAAACACCAAAATTAAAATGAGAAGCTGGGAAGATAGGGTAGATGTCCAAATTGGGAAGAAATAGGTAGCTGGATCAAGCATAAAAGAAATTAAATCTCAAAATTTCCAAAATGGGGCCTAATTAAGCATCCAATCATGGGTGATAAATTTTTAGAACGATACATTATTATCATATTTTTTTTACATAATTTTTAGTAAAAAATCATGTTTATTACACTGGTGATCAAAATATTCATTTTTACATAGACTTTAGGATTCCATTATCTTAAAAGTAATTTCCATGCAAGCAAGATTGATCTCTTGTCCATAAATCTAACCCCTCAAACTTCCAAGATTCAAATTCAAATCTGACTAACTCCTCCTCATTCTACTAGTCCATTTATGAGAAAACTAAAAATACATGCTTGCGTGGTTTGTTATTGTGTCTTGGTATTTAAAGGCATTTGTTTGCATTTTTTTGCATATCATCCAATATTTAAATTTCCCATCTCATCCTAAGGAGGAACAATTATTAGACCATTAGTGTGCACAAGAAATAATCAAGATCTACACAGTTGTCCTAAGAACCAATGTACAACAAAAGCTTGTTAATTTTTACTGTTAGTGAAATCGTAAAATAAATATTTTTTAAAGGATTGAAATAGGAGTACTCCTCCCCTAATAATTCAATATCCCTCTAAAATTATTTTTAAATACAACAAGTCCAAATAGTAGAACAAACGATGGAAAATTTAGCATTTCACATAAAGTAGAAGTGTAAAACCAAAGAGGTCAAATTTGTGCGTTGGAGAACAAATCTATAAGTGCAAAAGTAATCTATAGTTACAAATTTAACCTAGGTAGAAACATGTCTTGTGAAAAATATAAAGTGACACAATAACATAGAGGTCCTATTTCCAAGTCTAAAACATTCTAGAAGTTAAAATATTGTTCAAAACCACTCATCTTTAGTCTTCAAGCTAAGTATTCATTCTTAATTAGTAATATAGTTTTGTTTGGATGTGTGCATCTCATTGTGTCAATATAAATTAAGTTTAGGGAATGTCTATTTTCATTTACGTTTTTAGTAAGCCCCTCTTATCTACACCCTTAGGATTAGGTTTCATATCTTTAACACTATAGGAATTTTGAATTGTGTATTCTTATTATATTATCAATTTCGATATCTTGGATGGATTTTGTATGAATTACATTGTACTATACTATTGTTATATATTTACTTTAAGATGTGTGCTTCATCATTTTTCTAACTCTTTTGACCAAGCTACCCACCTTTAGTAATGCAATCAAGGTTTCATATTCAAATTTGACATACAACTCATGTATCATTATTAAATATTAAAGTTATCTTTGAGATTTTTTTCTTGTATTTTGTTTGTGCCACAAGCTACTCAAATATAAATATTTTATTAAGGATTTCTCTTTTAAACCCTACAATAGCCACCTAATACAATAAATGTTAAGTTTGTTACGATTTTTGAGTTGATAATAATAATGAGGATTATGATCTCAATACTTTCAAGTGGACAACCAAGATTGTATAAAAGAGTTTCCCAGTTTGGCTAATACCCAAAATACAACACATATATGTTCATACAGAGACCTATTGTATTAGAGATCTTGTCAGTAGCTATTATTTAAATTGCTTTGTCTACTATTATTAGTGCATCTCCAATCTCTTCAACTTCTACTATTGGTCCATTTTTCTATAACCACGACTCATTTTCATAGTACCACTCATACTTATACTATTGTATCCCTATATAGTGTTTAAACCTTCTCTACCTTTCAACATCTTTATGACCTACCTCGCAGTTATAACCCTCCTAAGATACACCCATTATATGTTATATTACACTTCCTTGAAAGTCTCTTTTACTACTACCCAACCTAGCACTAACCTCATTGTAAATCAAGATTGCACCTTAAGCAAATGTGAAATTTGACTATCCCGTTGAAATTTGGAAACACTCTCAGATTGTGGGTGATCTATAATGAGAGTGAATATTTGGATTACAAGGTTGGTTCCTTGATGGTACTCACCTATAAATAAATGATGATGGGAAAATATATATAAATAATGCTTGTGAAATGAAAACCTAAAAATTTAATGGGTGATGTGCCAAATGAATAATGAGACACACAACTATATAAATCACTAAATTATCCTCTAAAGACACTAAAAAGATCACAATCTCAATAAAACATGTCATGCAAAAGATATTCTTATGATAGGGCCTATTATCCTTATGCTTTGAGAGGAAAACATTGATGTTTTCTCAATTTATAGCAACAGAAAAGAAGGGCACAATCACATAACTGCACAATACTATGCCAAATTCTATATTTGACACTGAAAAGAGCCTAAAAAAATAAAAGAGGAACACGCTATTTTAATCAATTTTCTTACAATCAACACTCAACACAAAATAATAAGAAGGAATCACTATCCACATATAATAATCATGAAAATCTTCTAGAATATTTGTAATGCTCAATACAATCTACCAAAAATTGCAATGTGCAAAATAATGGCCAAAAGAAAGTGTTGAAATATTGGAAAATTTGAATGATGGCTTTTCTGGCATTGATGTCAACATAACATAAGGATTGATCAGAGGAAACAATCAGAAGAATTATTTACTTTATGCTAACTTCACTGTTGTAAGTTAGCCGATAGAGCAAGATGTTGGAAGTGTAGACGTCCAAAATCGTCCTTATATTAATTTAATTAATATTCCCATAACATTATAGTTAATTTTAATTAATTATATTTGTTATATTCTTCTATCTATTTAATTAAATTTATTTAATTAAATATGATTCATTCTCCTAAGTATTTGACTTTAATTTAAATACTATCCCTTTTAATGTATTAAATCTTATTTAATACATTATCCCTCATTAACCCCCTTTAAATAAATTTTTAATTTATTTATTCCTTCACATGACCTGAATTCTACTAAACCATAATTAATCTAAATTAATTTGGATTAAGCTAATTTGAACCTAGATCCTACCCTACCTCACATCACTCTCACCAAATAAACCTATTTATTAATTAACTAAGGTTAATTAAGCT
>MU223224.1:3372681-3414816 GCA_018584345.1 Thuja plicata | reverse complement strand
TATATATATATATATATATATAATGGTTGGGATTGGTACATCATGTGTATCTCACAAGAAATTAACTACGACTATGTCCCATACCATATCAAACACATCAAACATAAAGGTAAAACATACACGTCAACCATACACATGCAAGTATGGGGTAAGTGAAAACCATAACATAAATACCATCATCATATGCCAATAATCAACATGAAGATAACCATAGATCTAAATTTAACACATGATATCACACACTATCCAAAGGCTCATGATATAAATCAAATCACAATGCAATGTCATACATCAAAATCCTCAAGTATCACTGAAATAACTACCGCACCCATGAAAGTGGCCTAAAAGATTTTGACAATATAAACTGAAAAGAAAACTATGGGTGGGCACTACAAGTATACCTTATTTCACTATTATTCTTATTTTGCCAATCTAAAGTTCAAACTACAAATTATAATTTTCAAATCTAATTTAAGATTTGTAGCGGGGCTATTAGAATGGTATCAAAGCTTGAGATATTGTCAATCTATAGGGTTTGATTATTTAATATTTCCAGGCCATAAAAAATCAAAAGAATACATGGCCACAAAAGAAAGAGTGAAGCGTAAGGAAGATCCAAGAGAAATATTTATTGCAAATATTGATAAATTGACTCTCATGGTGGAGAAAATGTGGCAAGGTTCAAAATAAGAAGAGTGTGAAATAAAGATACACTATTTCTATTGCTTCATCTCTCGCTTCAAAATGGTATAAAGAATACAATTAGAATTTTGAAATATTTAAATTAGCTATTTTATTTGCAAAAGTCCAAGAAATACATGAGAATGATCAAAAGAGAAGATAAAAATTGCAAAAGGATAAATAAATCAAGAATCAAGCAAATTAGTTAAAGGTGGAGTCTTAGGGCATCATTAATCTAAATCACACATTAAAGAGAAAGAGCCACAATAGAAGATCATAAAACCAAATAATAAAGGCATTTCAATCAATAATACTTCACAAAAAGGATGTGATTATTGGGATAAAATTAATATGAAATCACTAGTGCATGTTTATTACAAAGATAATTCAAAATGTTTTGATATTGTCAAAGAATAAACTTTGCAAGTAACGAAGTGGAATTTTTTTTGTGTGAAAGAAGAGAATGTGTCTAACATGGAGGATGATGGAAAAGGGTCTCTTAATAAAAATTAAGGGTATGGTAAAAGGAAAAGGGTTTTGGCACACAGTGGTCAATTGATGAAGTTAGAAAGTAACATTATGGATGAATTTGCTTTTAAGAGCAACATTTTGGTTAACTTTGACTCATAGGTTTTGGATCACAAAAATGGAGTTGTTGAGAAACCTCCTTTTGAAAAATGAAGATAAGATCCCTATTCGCAACCAAAGGTATGATAGTATTTCAGAATTGTCACTTTACTTTTGGAATTTTGAAGATTGTAAAAGGGGTTAGATAATTCTCAACCAAAGCTATGATAGCATTTCAAACTTGTCACTTTCCTTTTGGAATTTTGAAGATTGTAAAAGGGGTTAGATAAATCTTTAAAGCGCTCTTGTATATGGGATGTAGGTGACAAACTATCCAAAGGATATACAAATAATTTTTCTATGGTTTTGACTTATTCATGCATGATGGTATGTGACCCTAGTTCCTTACTCAAACAATAAAAAAGAAGAAACATTCAAATCCATTCGAGGGATGAAATACTTGATGAGTTTGGTATCATAATCACAAGAAGATTTTCCATACCACACACCTAGATAGTTAGAAATTTGTTTATAACCTTGAGATGAAGTAAAATGTGTTTTGTCTTCTATGCTTTAAATACTAACAAGGTTATTGAATTTCAGTATTTGTGGTTTTTTGATAAAAATCTCATCATTAAAGATAAGGAAATAATGAAAGGAAAGAAGATTATAAAATTCCCTCAACAACATGTAGCTTGGATAATAAGAGATTTGGAAATGGTGAATGTTAATGCTTTAACCTTTACACATCCCATGGTTCCATGTTAATTTATCTTATTGATGATATTTCATTAGAACAAGTGAAAGTATTAGAGGGAGAATGATTTTTTTAAAAAAAATTAGAAGATGTAAAAGAACAATGGATGACTTCAAAGCAAATATTATTTGATACTCAAACCATACCATCAACACTCTTGACATACAAGAGAATGAAACACTAGATATTTTTTCAAGGCTAATGTAGGTAATCAATTCCTATTTTACATTTCATATTTCTAATTTTCTATAACAATTTGTAGAAGAGTATGGTGTTGGAGGAGAAGCTAAGTGGGTAGAAAGTTGTTTGGAGATGAAGAATATGGAAGTTGTGATATTCACCAATGAGCATCATTGATTCATTTATTTTTATCACATTGCTACTAATCAACAAAGGAGATATTTAAGATATATGCTTCTGGGATCATCTTTGGTGAGGCTATTTCAGTATTCTATGGATTTTGCATGCACTATTTTTTTCCAATTTTTTATTTGGCATCGTGGTACTCTCAAAAGAACACAAAGTATAAGTTCTTTCATTAAAATTTGATTTTCCAATTCATAGTGAATAAGGCGAGAGATTTTGATTTCATTATGTTGATAATATTTTGATCTCCAACAAGTTTTGGAAAGATGTTTTGCAGTATTGGGATATAGCTATAGATATATTTCAACTACAAGAGTTATTTTCTAATGCCTCTTCATGGGACATTTATAACATACACATGAGTCAAGACATTGGCACTAAAAATATGACACTAGATAAGGAGGCATGATGAGAATGATTTTATTAATGATAAATTAATTTCTACCATATGGATATGTCCATTATAGCATAATAATATTAGTAGTATGCAAATATTCTTCAAGGGATGTGATTGTTGTATGATTGATCCAAGTGATCCTATGCCCTATCTTTCTGGTGAATTACTATTTTATTTCCTATATATTGTTTATCATAATTTTATCCAACCTTGCATGACTGATTGCAACCTTGCACACTTGCATACAAGTCAACATGAAAACCCTCACGAGTGTTACATATTATGTTCCACCAGAAGTTTTAGGTTTGAGAAGGAAATATTTTTGGTGTGTGGCTACTCATGGATATATTAAATCCATTACATGGTTGATCACCCATCTATCAAGGTATATCTCATTTTATTTATTTTTACTTATGGTGCTAATTCATACAATTATTGCACCATTTATATATTATTGATTTTTGTAACTCTTCTTTTGAATAGTTGTAGTCTATTGCCCTTGGATATGGTTTAATTTCAAATAAGACTATCGTTGTTACTAAAAAATAATACAATAAACATAACTTTGGTTTAGGAGTTTCTATTGGAGAATATGATATGGATATGGGTTATTTATATAGTACTTTATATGACATGTTTTAGCAAAGGTTTAATGATGATAATTAGAGAGAGGCAAATGTGATCATTTTTAATTATAGACAAGGAATGTCTCTTTCCTAAACCAAAGATAACAAGGAGAATTTTGAGGTCATCCCATCACACTTCATTTATGAAGAATGTCAAACATAGACTAATGGATAATTTTAGAAGGTACATCATTATCAATCGATACAAGATATCATCTACAATTTAAACACCTAGAATGTTATGGAATGAATATTATTTTGTTACGACACTAGTGGTTGCTAAATTATTTTGTATTTTAAATTGCATGTTAACTCATAAATATGGAAACACTATTACTCTATTCGAGGAAATGTATGAGTCTAGTGTTGTACATTCATATGATATGTATTTCAATAATGTAGAGATGAATAAAATATTTGTTTCCAAAAAGTATATTATCTATAATAGTAAATGTATTGAATGTTATAACAATCCTAATGGTGGAAAAAACCAAACCCACAACATCATTAAGAGTATCAAGAGCCCTTTTACAAGTTGTTCAATATTCATACACCAATATAGTTGGAAAGTTGAGCTTGCAAAGATAAGTTTTGGAAATGAGGAAGATTGAAACTAATTACATGGATACTTTGGTTATGCACTAAGTAAAGTGACAACCAATCATCTTGTACCATCTTATAATTGCATCACTATGTAATTCCTCATTTATCCTGGTACCATTTTAGCATGTATGGGCTCCCCAATTGATTTTTGATACTATGACTCTGATTTTACTTTTCATTCTCGAATCACCTCTTAAATTCAGACCCCCAAACCAAATTTATATGTTTCTTGGGGGGAAGAGGCTAACTCAAATGGAACATTCCTGGGAATAAGTCGACCTAGTTAGACTATTTACTAATAAATTCTCTAAAATAGGTGCTCTCAACAGTTAAATGAGAAATCAAAAATCCTATTAGCCCTCTTCAAGTTTTGAGCTCTAAAATAATTGTGAGGGGTATATAAAAAACCTACCTCTCTTAAATTGGATATAGAAATAGATCTTATCAAGCTCTCTCCTACAATTTCAAATCTCAAGCATTCTAAGACAGATCTCAAGAATTCCAAGGCATTTCCAAGTCAATCTTCTCCATGAGAGAAAGATCATCTCTCTTATTAAGGGCCAAGTAGAGGAGCCTACCATAAATGAAGAAGAACATAGAATAATTCTTCATCAACAAACATTCAAGAATATAAGCATTCAAGTCTTCAAGTCATTCTCCTCTCTCTCCATCGAGCATTGTGGGAAACTACAACATTCATTAGGCAAGGTATTTCTTTCATGATTTCCTTTTAGGGTTTTTGTATGAAGTAAAAGATATTTGATTAAAACTTGTGATTGCATTAAAGGAAGCTTGCACTATCAAGGTATAATATAATTCATGTCTCAGATCTATCTTCTACTTTACATCAATACACTCTCCCATCAAGCATATTTCATTTTAAGGTTGATTCCTCAACCAGGGTTCGAATAAGGAAAACCTCCCCTACCAATCATTTTCTCTATTTTTTATATATAGGAATAGGTGACACCAGTTTTAGGATAATATTTGGAAAGTATAAGACCTCAACTAAAGTTTGCAATTGAAATTCAAAAAGTGTAGGGAACAAGTCAACCCAGTCAACTTAGTCCCAAGAAAAAGTCGACCTAATCAACATAGTCCCTCTAGATTAGGATCAAATTGAATCTACATGTTAGTTATAATTATTGGATTTCATATTTGGTAACCAAATTAGTCTATCAGATCTCTACCAATTTGTGCATACAAAAAACCATCCTTTCCTCCTTTCTAATCCTAGATCTTGCATTTCTCAATCACACTTGCATAATCAACCTTAATTACATTTAAGGATCATTGCACTTACTTATTTCTTAAGCCTTCTTGAGACTAGTGAGTACTCTTCCTTCCAATTCAATATAGGAGATAGGCCCAAGATCATTGATTTTCCCATTTGAATTAGTGATCTATATTTCTTATGTTAAATTTCGGTGAACCTGACGTATCACATTTCCATTTTGATTTGGTGTCTAGATCTCATTTGTATGTATTACATTAATCAATATTTACATTTCTAAGTTTCCACTTCTCATATTCATTTCTAGATCTGATTTGAGTAGATTTTATTTCCATGGCAAAATTCACTAAGTTAGACTGGCTTTTCATCTCTTATGTTACTATGTTTCTCCTTACTTCCATTTATCAATCACATGATGTAAATAATACTTTCTTTCATTCCATGTTGCTTACTTTCCTTTATAGTACTATGTTATATGCCATCATGAACATTTTGAATACTTTTCCTTCTTTCAGATCATTTTTCAAGACTTTCATCCATATTTCATGCAATTTTATAGTAAATCTTAATGAAATCCATGGATTACGTTAATTTCATAAAATTCTTTGTTAAAAATGGTAGTATTTCCATAACTAATCCTACCGCTTATCTCAACAAAGATAGTGATATTCCTCTCAACAATACTATATTGGAGTTCCCTAGATCCTCTTCTCCTAGACCAACCTTAATAGAGGAGCTTAGAAATTTTCCTTCTATTTAAAATCTTCCTCTTTATCAAAACATTTTCAATAATATTTATGTGAGGAATTTCCTGGTTGATTTATCTCCTAAGACAACCCTAAGTAAGGATGAAGATCTTGATAAAATATCTTCTTACTCTCAACTAAAAGAGGATGTGAACTAAGAAACCAATCCCATTATTCCTCCCTATAGCACACATTTCAATAAACCTCAAGATTAAATTCCTTCTCTTTCTCAACTAGAGGCTAACTATAATACAAGCTATGATATTACTACTCAATAATGCTACAGTGGACAATACCTTGGAATTAATGAACAAGGTATAAAGGTCCTTACGGGTCCTCATACACAAATCACTAGAAATGGTATTAGATTTATCTCTCAAAACAATACTCTCTCTCTCTCTCTCTATATATATATATATATATATTGGTGGCTTTATGACCTATTAGACCCCATTTTAGTGATTTCAAGGTTCGAATGTCTTTTTGCTTGATTTCCTGCATCTTTCATTTTATTTCCCTAAAACTTTTCACACTTCCCAAGAATCATATATGATTTGAAATTAATAATTCCAAGACTAGGTTGAACTAAGTTGGCCTTTTCCTAAACCAGGTTGAACCAATTCGGCCTTGTCCTATGGTATTGCATCTAAATGGGCTTTGGGCCCAATGCAAAGATTTTGCTTCCTAATCTTTATTTGTGGTCGACCTAGAAATATTGAATCTCAAAATGAGTATAAAAGGGGAATCTCTCCTCTCATTTTGAAATCCAATATTATAATACTATCCATATGAAATCCATTATTTATACATACAAACCATATGATATACAAGCAATCAATTGATATTGTGCAAGATTTCAAGTTGTGCAATTGAAGTGGTGGATTCAAGAATTGAAGGCAAACATACAATTCAAGATCTTCATTTCTTCAAGATTCATTCAAGAAAAGGAAATATTATCTCATTGATGCAAATTTCTCTCCCATGGTGGCCAAGTAGAGGCATTATCAAGCAAGCAAGAAGATCCATTCCTCTTCTCCATTCAAGATTTCAAGCATACACTCATTTCAAGATCTAGGATTTTGCAAGTGTAGATCCATGCATTTTTGAAGTCATCCTTGATTCTACAACACATTAAAAACATACATTCCAAGCATCTTTACAGATTTGACTGATTTTTATATCCATCCATGAGGGTTTTTTATGCAAGGTAAATCTGACATTTTTCTTTTTTACATTACTTTCCTTATGCAAATTTTATTTCATTTCAAGGTTGATTCCTATACAAAGGCTTGACCAAGTCAATCCCATTTCCAAATCCTTTTACCCTTCTTCTTGTGTGCAAGATCAATTTTTCATAGTTTGAGACGTGGATTTCAGGAGTTTCAGAACCAGTGACATATCCTTCACAGATTTCATCAAATTTGAGCCTCCAGGACTAGGTCAAATTTATTGGACAAGGTTGAGTTTGTTCGACACAGTCCTTTGGATTCATAAATTTCACAATCATAAGTTAAAGGTGTTAGAGTGTCAGATCTAGAACCATTTTTTATTCTAATAGTTTTGTGACACTCAACTCTAGATCTGAATTTTATTCCTCTGCTCTAAGCTTCAAGGTGAGTTCATTCTTCTTGTTTTCATCTCATACTTATTTTTATGCACTAGAACTGATATCATATCTTGTTATTTGCCATTTAATTTATCCTAGTATCAATTCCTTTCATAGATTTGCATATCATATTTACATATCATCTTTACATATCATATACACTTGATATTAAAGGAACCCATCCCCACATCACACTCCATCCTCAAATCGAAATCTTGCATTAGCACCCCTTCATCATTTTGGGTTATGCTAATTTGATTTGGGTTTGAGGGTGAGCCTTTGGGGGTGTTCCTAATGTATCATATACCTCTTTACCATTTGATTTGGTGAGTGGTCTTCCTCCATATCATTTCTCACCATTTCATATGATACATTTTGGTGAACATGACACTTTCATGCATTATACTTTCTGATTTAGTAGTTATATCTTCTTTGAATGATCTATTTTATATGCATTATAGTTAGATCATATCTTTGTTTATATGCATTTTGTTAGTCAATATTTACATTACATACTTAAATTTGCTTGGATTGCATATTTGTTTCAAATTGCATTACATTTATCTTTCCTTTCATTCCCTTGTGCATGAGGTTTATCACTTTGAGTCCAACCCATTGTATTCCAGTTAGAATAATTCGTAGACTCATGGGTTCCTTTGATCCAAAACCCTCCTTTCCTAGGAATCTAGATGAGACCAACATGCATCTTAGTGATCTCAATCCTATCATGGACAATAAATCTTCTCATTATTCTCATGATAAACAAGAAGCATTAAGTGTTCCTCCTTCTCAAGTCCAAAAAATTTCCCATGAATTTTGGAAGTTTGAACATTGGCTAGGTCAAGAAAATAGTAATCCTGAAGCTCTTTCCATTGTAGAAAGTTTAAGGAAAATTATTCACAATGATGAACACGGTGTTAACCTCTTGCATAGTCTTTCACATCTCATTGATGCAAATATCAAACCTATTAGGGATTGTGCTCAATATTTAGGCTTTAATCCACCTACTTCAAGTGTTGAGACCTACTTGCCTATCTCTACTTCCATTCCTCATGTATCCACTTATTCGCCACCTATCATAACAACTTCAATTCAAAATTCCAATCCTACACACGTGAGTCTCCCTAATCCTATTGTTCCTTCTATTCCTTCAAGTGTGTTGTGTGTGTCATTGCCTTTTTCCATGCCCACTTATCATAGTGTTTATTTTTCATATTCAACCATTCCTTCAATTTACAATAATGTTCCTAACATTTCTCATGTTTCTCCTCCTGTCATTATTTCTACTGATTCTATCATTAATAGCTTGGCTCAAACCGTGTCTTCTTTGCAACAAAAAATTGCTTCCATGACTTAATCCAAGTTCAATATGCCTACTTGTGATATTGCTAGTATTTTGTCTATGGATATTATCTGCACTGTTATCTCATAATATATGGAGATTCACCATCTTAAGACTTATCACAATAAGGGTGATCTCGTGACTGATGTTAAAAATTTTCAAACATTGTACAGTAATTTATCTCATGGCCATGATAATCCTAAAGGATAATAATTTGTTATTAGTATACAAGGAAACAAATTTTTGGACTTTTGTTTACATGATCACTGAGTGACAACATTCAGACGAGAGCAGAGGTCACTGAAATAGACAAGTGTAATGGTCACCAAAAATTTCTTAACACACTGAACACTAAAATTAGACTATCACTGACAAATAGTTTACAGAGTAAACTAAGAGCACAATTTACAAAGTAAACCGACAGATAATTCATAGACATCACCGAGCACAGACTACAGAGAAGACTGAGCACAGTCTACCAAGAGACATTTTTATTCTCGAGAAAGGTGGATCTGAGATACACGTCAGATAAAGCACTTCAGTTTTATAAATAGCTTTATGCTTAGTTGTAAAACCATTTCTTGAGGAACAAGTAAGGAATATGTAATATTTTTAATCAGTCTAACTGATTGTAAACATGCAAACTAGAAGATCAAGGTCAAGTTGTAAACCTTTGATCATATAGTTTTTCTTGTAGAGTATGAAACCTAATTAGGTCAATAAATTGTATAAATAGATGTAGTAATTAATTAGAACATGATGATTATAGCTGCAACAAACATATATGGATCAGACAAAGAGTTTCATGTAGAAGAACACAAAAGAAAGAATTAAGTTATGAAGAACAAGATTCAAGGCTACCAAGAAGAACAAAGGTATTATCTATCACTATAGATGATAGATATATCTTTTGAACTTAAAGGATCTGTATTCACCAATTCAAGATTGCATACTATCAGGTCAACAAGTATTTTTGACTACTCTCTAACAATTGTAGCAAATAGATGAAATCCTTTAAGAAGGTGGACTTAACAATATTATTGTAAATCTCTTAACCAAGTGCACACTTAACAATGTTGTTAAAATCTCTTAACTGAGCAGACCTGACCACTCTAAAATGTTACTCCTAACAGGGTAAGATCATCAGAAGTAATCACACTTGTAGCCTTAACTGACACCTTCCATTCTGCAGATAGTGAAGCTTTGTGGGTTTCATCCCCATCGCAGTTTTTACCTTCTAACAAGGGTTTTCTACATTACTAATTCTTGTGTCATGTGTAGCTAGTTTTCATGAATGTTTCTATGAATGTTTACATGCAATTAATTTTATGTTTTGATATTACATGCATAAGGTAGAAAACCAATATGGTCGATAATGCTAGGAAAGATTACTAAAGGATAACTGATACAAAGTTTTAAGGGTACTGATTCACCCCTCCCCTCTCAGTACACACCATTCCATTATTCCAACAATTGGTATCAGATCTAGATCTCTTATTTAGAAAAGTTTAAATCACTTGAGATAAAAGATCATACAATGGAACAGTATAAGCTTGACAAGAATATTGAGAATCATTAGTTATAGATACAGATCTTCTATGAACAATACAAAGAAGCAAGGATCAAGATGAGAGAGCTACTAGATGAAAGAAAATTTATGGCATCTCGCTACAATGAAAATGACTATCATGAAGAAGAGATACCTGATTTGTTTGAGTCAGCAAGATCTACATCTAGAAATACTTTTGACACATCTGAAGGAAGCATTACAAGTCTTAATGAAATCAATCAACATCTGATAGAACAAGGAAAGGTACTACAAATTGATAAAGAGACACAGATGATAAGGATGATTGATGTTATGAATAATGCTAGACAAGATGAACAAGAAAGAATATTAACTATTGATGACATGAGGAAGATCACTGAGAAGTTGCAAGAGAGAGAAACTAAAATATAGAGACTTACTGAACATCATCATGAGGTCACCAATCAAATAGTTATTATGAGTCATTAGGCCAACCGAGTGAAAATAGAACTCAATGGGAAATTTGAAGCTATTGGTGAACTAAGAGAAGAAAATGAGAAACTAAAGCATGAAGTAAGGATTCAGAAACAACATAATGATATGATCAAGAAAGATGAAGAAAGTACAAAAAGAATGGATGATTTTCTGAATGGACAAAGAATACTCAACAACAATACCGGTCTAGGGTATACCGAGCATGGAGAATCATCAAACTGAGCTGATAAAAAATATTTCTACACAAATTCCAGAGAAAAGAAGCAGTCATACAATCACTATGGAAAACCAGACCACACATCAAATGTCTGCAGGAGCAAAGCTAAAGGTATTCCTAAATCCACTTCTACATTCATAAGTAGTTGTTATAACTGTAACAAGCATGGAAACAAAGCACATGAATGCAGATCTAAGGTGAAAAAATCAAAGAAGGAATCCTACATGGAAAAATATTGCTCCACTTGCAAAATGACTAGCCACACATCTCATGAATGCAAGAAAAAGAAAAAGCAAGTATGGAAACCAAAAGAACAAGAAAATGCTTATAAACCAAGAAGAGTTGGTAACTCATATGTTTGGGATTAAAACACATGGGTAAACTACACAACATGTGGTAGATATGGACACAAATATGCAAACTACATGAGGAAATGGATACAAAGATTGAAGAACTAGACTAACTCTGGAATGGCATGCTTACAGTGTCATAAGGTCAGTCACCTAAGCAAGGACTGTAGAGACTGAGTGATAGAGTCAAACACATTTTCTAATGGGAACACTATTGAAGATATAAGGAGAATGAGAAATCAAAAGTGGAGGAAAGATTCAAGCAAAGATGATGCTAGAACAAGCACTTCAATTGGTGATACCTCATCCAATGGATCTGGTGATATCACCACCCCCACCTAAGCAAAACAAGTAAGTATGGAACTACACTCTACAAATTTATATTTTACATTAGTTCCATTATTCATGGATAATATGCCAAATTATCATGAATGGAGATGCACTATGGTATTACTTGTTATGATTTTGTGAATCCAATCTCATCAGTCAATACACACCAAGCATCATCGGTGTACATATAAAAACCAAGTTGTCAATATCTATTGAGCATCGTCGATAATCATGTAAAAGACAATCAAGTCTTCACTACATACCAAGCACCATCGGTGAACATGTGAAAAGTACAACTAAGTTGTCACTTACCCCGAGCACTATCTATTCACCGAGGATGAAGGTTTGGTACGATACCTGAGCATATTTGTTTCATCGACCAAGTGGTAGCTAAAGAATTTATCACACCACTTAGGTTGTTTTCTATAAATAGGGCATCAAAGAGCTCATTCATTCACCAAGCAAAAAGTGAATACAACAGAGTGAAGAAGAGTGGCCGAAAGAGACAAGTTTGCAAATTGATTCACAGTAGATTCAAAGGTGAATCCAACATATTCCCAACATCTACAACAAAGATCATGTAAGTACCAAGACTTACCGAGATAACAGATCATTATGGAGAAAGCCCTAATTTCATGAACAATGAAAACTACCTCGCAAGTCTCAAAGATCAAGAACACAAAGGACAAGAAGGTCAACCTGATCAAGAACACAACCTGTGAAGAGCCTAAGTATAAATTTTTCCCTGAGGTTGCTTCACAAACTGATGACCAAGGAACATTCTCGAGAATCCCTCCTAGGGTTTTGCTAGTTGAAGATATCTGCGCATACATCCACAACAATATTGCAGAGATTGAAGATCTTGAGGTTGAAGAAGCTTACACGAAGCTTTGCATAGATGGAAACCTTAAAGATGAACACAAACACATTGAGGTGAAAGGGTTAACAAATGCCCTAATTTTCCCGAAAGAGTTCAAGACCGAGTGGATTTAGATAGTACTCAGCCAAGTACATGACAAAAAAATGTGGTTGGATGAATAAAAAATAATCACAAAGGATGTAATTCATGTTGTAACAGGTTATCCAGTAACCGACAAGGCTAAATCCCTAAAACATCCTTCTCGCCCTGAGATTGAAAAGTTAACAAGTGTAGTATGGGATGAAAAAGGTTTAAAATTTAATTCAATCACCGACCTAGAGATGAAGTTTGGTGCATGTGTACTTGGATACAAGGTATTCCAAGCTAGCTGATTGAACAACATAGCTTGTGGAGCAGTTGACACTGCTTATAAGATTGTGAAGAAAGGACTACAATTGGACTTATCCGAGCTACTACTGAAGCAAACGAATGAGAAAATGAGGACAATTAGGTCAGCTAGATCTAATTCATGTAAGTTTGGTTCACTCCTCATGTGCACATTTTTGTACTTTTAGAATTTCTTCCCATCTGTCGGTAATGTCAATTGGGACACAACGCGACCAATAACTGCACAAATTAGTGAATTCATTAAGTCACTAGGGGATAATTTCACATCTTTAATGGATGCATACTTCACATCTTTCAAAGACAAAATGTAAAAGAGAATGAGGATCCATGTACAACTAGTGGAACAATACAAGGATGACATATGCTTAATAGTGGATACTGACACCACTCTAATCAAACCAGTTGTACTAAGAACAACATGGTTACCACCACTGGACTATGAGATAAACATAGATCAAGCCACAAATGCTATTGAAGCCTTATTGAATGAACCAGTGGACAAATCATTGAGCAGATTTGGAACATATGAAGAAGCCAAGTCTAGAATCAAAATTGGCTTATCAGTAAAGAAGATAGACCGAAAGTAAACAAAGATGGTGAAAACATTAGAAAATAAACTATTGGTAAATGATGAAGAATTGGAACAACAATATGTCATCAAGGGATAGTCACCCGTCAGTGAAAGTAAAGAGATAACTGACTCTAAATCTACTGAATCAGATGCACCACCAGCCAAGAAGGCAAAGGTTACCAATGTAACAGAGGCATCAAGAACAAGGAGTAAGACTACAAAAGAAGTAGATTCATCATCGGTAAAGAAAGGTACTATAAGGACTTATCAAAAGAGAAAGCCTCAAACTGAGAATTCAGAACTAAGGCAAAGAAGAAGATATATAAGAGAAAAAGAGGATAAGGAAGATACTGAACATGATGAGAAAGAACAAGGACTCCAAACTCAAAATCTCAAAGTTCCTAATACAGTTGATGATGTTGCTGAGTCAATCATTAACACATGGAGCATATCACACCGAAAGATTAGATAATAGCTAACTTTGTCTCCTGGAGATTAGAATAAGATAGAAGAAGCCATAATTAAGGCAATGATTGCATACAATTATGTACCAATACAATTCAACAAGAAAATGTCACAAGAGCTTAATGAAAGAATATCAACAAGATGGACACATGCCTTACATATAGAGAAACAAATAAGGGAAAGATCCCTAGTTACACTCATGCCACTCGAGTCAAACTGTTGAATAAATTGATGAAACAATGAAGGAGCATGCAAAGAAGTTCTCAGCAAAGATGAGAGCATACAAAGTACTAGAGGGCAGATTAGAAGACCTTGACAAAGAAAGCAATGATATTTGGAGTGAAATATTCAATGCCCCCAAGCAGGTACTGGATCTTACTGAGACACCTCACTATGAAGAAAAGGAGGCGACACCAAGCCCATAACATATTTTCATTAATGATACAGAGGATATCACTCTAGATTATTTGACAACACAGGCAAGTAAGGCCATGTATGATGTACCTAAGATATTACAATCATTAGGGGATACAATAGAGATCACCACGAAAGATATAACTAATATTGATTCTGATGATGATCCCAAGAAGGATGAAAATGTAAATGATGCCACCAAGCAAGCAAAGGAAAAGGATACAATGGATTTTGCACAGGTAAATGTACCAAGTCACATGCCTTTATTGATACAAGCTATCAATATCATCACAGAAGAAAAGTAAAAGACACCTGAGCCTGATGCAAACATACCAATAGACACATGTGATGAACAAGGGAAGCAAAAGGAAATAAATGAGGAGAAGAAAGATGCAAGTGGAGAGAAGAAACTGAGTGATGCCAAGGAAACAAAGGAGGCCAACAAAGCTGCAGATATAG
Source organism: Thuja plicata (assembly GCA_018584345.1). Taxonomy (NCBI): domain Eukaryota; kingdom Viridiplantae; phylum Streptophyta; class Pinopsida; order Cupressales; family Cupressaceae; genus Thuja; species Thuja plicata. The sequence continues at coordinate 3,399,795 of MU223224.1, read as the reverse complement.
ATAAGGTTGATGTAGAGACATCTACTACTGACCAACAGGTCAATACCGAGAAGCATACAAAAGGCACCACACCTCCCACACAATCACCCAAATCGAAAGAGATAGAAAAAGAACTTGATATAGTTCTACATTCCCCTGCTTCCAGTACAATTTAAAATAAGAATAATAAGAGTAAAGCTTCGGTCACACTTGATGAAATTATAGATATACCTGACTGTGATATAAGGACACTGGATCCTGAGTCCTTGACCAAATATGGAGAACTTTGTAAGAGGAAGGCAATGCAGAACAAGCTCAACAAGGAGCACAAGAACACACAGGTACTGGAAACAAAAAAGGAAATACTAATGCAAATAGTACTTGACATAGAAATTGATCAAAAAACACCAATACTTGATCAAATCTCAGCTCTGATCGAGGAAATCACCAATCAAAATGTGGACGCCGAGATGGTCATAGAAGAACAAGAAGAAGAGAAGTGCCAATATAAGCTCACCGAGAAAATCAGCCAAGAAGTGACAGAGAATAAGGTTAAAATTTCTAAAAGGGTAAATTCATTAGAACCTCTTATTTCAGAAGTGGTTACCTTAGTTCAAAAGTTATGCACACTAGAGCACTTCACTAAAGAGCATAGTGAAAAGATAACTGCTATAGATGAAGATCTTAAAGCTAGTGCACAAAGTCTCACAACTAAGGAAAATGCATTCAGATTGAATTATGAGAAGATTGTAGAATCCAAAAGGTTGAGAATAGAGATAAAAAAAAATTGAAAGAAAAATTAGAGATTCAAATGAAGTAACCGAGCTCCAAGCTCTATTACTACCGAATCTCACATTTCTACAACAACACATGACTTCGGAAAAAGCATTGATTGCCACCCCAGAAATGTGACTTACCAAGAATATATATGACATACATGCCATAATCACTTTGGAGCACATGACCCTGGAACACCTCAAGGAGCAATGGGAGAAGAAGATGGAAGACATTCAAAAATCCCATGCTCACATATTTGACAAGCTATAACTACTACACCTTTGTAATTATTTTAAAAAAAGGGGGAAAATGAATGTACACAAGGGAGAAAATCCAAAGGGGGGAAAATGAAGAAAGGGGAAAATGTATATACCTCACAAAGGAACACATGTACATACACTGTACCAAGGCATGCAAATAGGGGGAGTCATTTGACATTGACAAGATAAACACTTAGTGTATATATTAAACACATCAGTTAATTGCACATATCAGTTTTTGATACTAATGCCAAAGGGGGAGATTGATAATCCTAAAGGATAATAATTTTTCATTAGTATACAAGGAAACAATTTTTTGGACTGTCGGTTACATGATTACCGAGTCACAACATTCAGACAAGAGCAGAGGTCACCAAAACAAACAAGTGCAATGGTCACCAAAAATGTCTTAACATAGTGAACACCAAAATTAGACTATCACCGACAAATAATTTACAGAGTAAACCAAGAGCACAATTTACAGAGTAAACTGACAGACAATTAATGGACATCATCAAGCATAGACTACAGAGCAGACCAAGCACAGTCTACCAAGAGATAATTTTATTCCCCATAAAAGTGGATGTGAGATACACGTCAGATAAAGCACTTCAGTATTATAAATAGCTTTATGCTTAGCTGTAAAACCATTTCTTGAGGAACAAGTAAAGCATATGTAATAGTTTTAATCAGTCTAATTGATTGTAAACATGTAAACTAGGAGATCAAGGTCAAGTGTAAACCTTTGATCATAGAGTTTTTATTGTAAAGTATAAAACTTAATTAGGTCAATATATTATATAAATAGATGTAGTAATCAATCAGAACATGATGATTGTAGCTGCAACATACATCTATGGATCAGATAGAGAGTTTCATGAAGAAGGACATAAAAGAAAGAATTCAGTTATGAAGAACAAGATTCAAGGCTACTGAGCATAACAGAGGCATTATCCATCACTATAGGTGATACATATATCTTGTGAAATTAAAAGATCTGTATTCAAAAATTCAAGATTGCATACTATCAGTTCAGCAAGTATTTTTTATTCCTCTCTAACAATTGTAGCAAATAGAAGAAATCCTTTAAGAAGGTGGACTTAATAGTCTTATTGTAAATCTCTTAACCGAGTGCATACTTAAGAGTGTTAAAATCTCTTAACCGAGTAGACCTAACCAGTCTAAAATGTTACTCCTAATGGGGTAAGATCATCAGAAGTGACCACACTTGTAGCCTTAACCGACACCTTCCATTCTGCAGATAGTGAATCTTTGTGGGTTTCATCCCCACCGCAGTTTTTACCTTCTAACAAGGTTTTTCTGCGTTACCATTTCTTGTGTCATGTGTAACTACTTTTCATGAATGTTTATATGAATGTTTACATACAATTAAGTTTATGTTTTGATATTACATGCATAAGGTATAAAAGCAATATGGTTGGTAATGCAAGGAAAGATTACTAAAGGATAATTGATAAATAGTTTTGAGGTACTGATTCACCCCTCCCCTCTCAGTACGCACCATTCCATTATTCCAACATACCATAGGTTCATGGAAAAGCTATTTAATAGAACCTTTCAAGACAAAGTCTTGCAATGGTATTGTTCCTTGCCTCCTTATTCAATTGATTCCTTCCAAAAATATTCTAATGCTTTCATTGAACAATTTAAAAGCTACATTGGTCCTAAATCTCTCTAATTGATTTAATGCATTGTAAACAAGGTGTTAAAGAAAAGTTAGTGATTTCAATGGTATATTTAATCATTTGCATGCTCAGATTTCTTATCCTATGCTAGATATTGATGTGTAATGCATTTTTATTTCTAATTTACAAAGTAACATTAGAGATAAGAGACTTATTTCTAAATTATCTTCTTTTCCTCAATTGTGTGCAATGCCTCATCGTTATCAACTTCAAGTAAGTCAATTTGAGAGAGCTACTCCAATGGATCTTTTTCTTTCTGTTTAGAGTGATATGACATCTAATTTCATCAAGTTTCAAAAACTGAACAACTACATTAAAATCAACAAATTATCCAACAATGTTGATGAACAAGTGGTAGCAACATCCAAAGGCATGGCTCCTTTGTCAACTATTTTTAAACATGTTCGTAATCATACCCATCTTTATTAATCTTTGAATAATGTGATGTTGAAGTTAATTAATGATAATGTGTTAACACTTATTCCTATCATAGAAATTAACACATCTAAACCTCAATCAAAATACTTTTATCCCAAATATTTTTGCCAATATCACTGTCATCTAGGTCATGACATTGAAAAATGTTTCCGCTTGAAAAGTGTTATCCAAGATCTTATTGATTCTAAGTCTATATGTGTTGATGGTGACCATGACAAAGGTAAAAAATATGTGGAACCTCCTAACCAAAAATTGAAAATCTACACCAATCCTTTTCCATCTCATTCAACCAATACTATTGATCAACCTTCTTCTTCCCAATGCATTGACTATGATGAAAAATTTGATGAAGCCAATCATTTTATTAGCCGAGTTGAGCAAGTAAAACATCAACATCCATCTTAGCCTTTCATTAACTTTGACCCTATTGAGACAATTAAAGGTCCTAATGGTCCTCTCTATATTGTCGCAAAGGTTAATGACCATCCTACTCATGGTGCCCTTGTTGATCCCACTTGCATGGTGAATGTGGTAACTAATGAACATATTTATAATAAACAATTGCAAAATGATTTTTATGATAAATGTGATATTATGATTCAACTTGCAATGGTTTATTTTATCCTTCCCATGGTTCCATTTCATTCCTTGTTTAAGTTGGTGGTAAAAATTTATATGTTACCTTCACTATCATTCTAACTTCTAATCAATTTCAAGTCAAACATGGTCTTCCCTTGATTACCTCTACGCAAGCCATGACTTCTCCTATTCAAAAATTTGTTAAATTTCCTTATAAGGGATAAATAATGAGTGTTAACCATAGTATTTATCAATCTTTTGTACCTTGTAACCTAGTTGACCTTGATTTATTTTGGCCTTGTATGTCTCAACAAACTCAAAATTATCCTAACCATCTCTTTAGGTCATACCAAGCCTACAAGGTCCAAAAGATTTGTGAACTTAGTGAACTTAAGGATGTTCCATCTCTTTTACTTGGACATGGAATTCTTCCTACACCACCTATACCTCCTCTTCCTATTTCTTACACATACTTATCAACCCATCTTTCAAACTAGTGTCGTTCCTTAAGTTATTCGTCCTAAAGAAGGAAAGGACCCGATGTTGATTGATCATATCTCAACTCAATTTTTTACCAAAACCAAATGTATCTATCATGCTCATGATCATCATTGCAAGTGTTGTGCTAGAGCCCATCAACGTGCATCTCAAAACATTTATTCAGCTCATACACCTCCTCATGCTCCGCTTCCCTGTGACCAACCCATGCTTGAGCCAATGGGGGAAGTGAATTTAAACAAAATAAAGAAGAACAAACATGAAAATGCAATTCATATCTTAGATTCTATTACAATTAATGTATATGAAGAAGATACTCTTGATGCTAACAATGATATTCATGCTAGTGATTTTGATGACATGTATGTGACTATTTATATTGATCATGGTTTACCAGTTATTCTTTCAAAATAGTTATCAATCACTCCTAGTAACAAACATAACGACCTATCTTCATAGCAGGGTACTTGTTCGAAACTGGCTATTGTTCCATCTTTTGTGCTTGATGTTTCTCCTCTTGCGAGTTTCCCACCTTCCCTAAACACTATGGAACAACATGGGGGGGGGGATACGCTTGACTAGATCCTCTTCTGCGATAGATTCTACTTCCTTTGGAGAATGATGACAGTTCATTTTGACATTATTCTAATATACATGAGTTATCACATGACCTACTAACCCCAAAGATGGTAGATCCCTTTCACACTTTCTTTTTTCATGTGCTCATTTCCCTTGATTTTTCCTTTCTTGGGGTAATTTCATAGTGGAAACATTTCTTGTAGATGCATGTACGCTTTGTTTAAGAAATTAATACCATTAAGGAGTTTTCAATAGCTTTAACGTGGGGGCATACACTCCACTTAGTGTTTCACATTTTGCACACACACACACACACACAAAGATTCGATGCTATTTTTCAGTGGGTCCTTAGATTGATCCTTATTGTTAATTTGGTCCTTAGACTAATGACACACATTTGGTCCTTTAACTGACTACTTTTTGGATCCTTAGTATGTTCCTCCTTATTTGATGCCTAAGGAAGCTTACCTTTCCTTAGGACTGATCATTTTGTTATTGGATCCATTATTGGAAGTACTTTCCTTTAAGGACTGACCCTTGTTGATGGATTTAACTAGCATAATATAACTTGCTAGACTATTCAATTCCATCTTTTTACAGCGCTTTCCTTTTTTCAGTTTACAATAAGAAAAAATCTTATTGGGATAGAAATCTATAGCTCTCGCATGTGCGCACATGATGCCTCTCTTATTTTGGTTTTGGATTTGATGAGGACTTAAGTCACTTGGGGGCTTGATGTTTCTTTGTCTCCTTGACCTTGATAAGATCATCTTATGCATTTGATCTAATTTACCATGAGAATGAGCTTGTCTCATACTCCCGCTAAAGTGGGGGCTAAATATACCATCCTAATAATTTAGCGCCCAATATTGGAATCTTTTGGACCTATTAGACCTAATTTAGTGATTTCAAGATCCGAATGTCTTTGTTTGATTTACTGCACTTTTCATTTTCTCTCCCTGAAACTTTTCACACTTCCTAAGACCCGAATCTACTTTAAAATTAACAATCTCAGGACTAGGTCGAGCTAAGTTGACCTTGTCCTTGAATAGGTTGACCCAGCTTGACCTTGTCCTTAGGCATTGCATCTAAGTGGGCTCAGGGCCCAGTGTAAAGGTTTTCCTTCCCGATATTTATTTGTGGTTGACCTAGCAATATTGAATCTGGAAATGAGTATAAAAGGGGGATCTATCCTCTCATTTTGACATCCACTATTATCCAAGGCTATCCATATGTAATTTATTCTTTACGCAAACAAACCATATGATATACAAGAAATCAATTGATCAAGTGCAAGATTTTGAGTTGTGCAAATGATGTGGTGGATTAAAGACTTTAAGGAAATCATCCAATTCAAGGTCTCCATTTCTTAAAGATCCATTAAAGAAAAGGAAATATTATCTCATTGATGCCAATTTCTCTCCCATGGTGGCCAAGTAGATGAATTCTCAAGCAAGAAAGAAGTGTTGGAGATTTGCTTATGTGCAAATAATTGATTGAATGTTTGTCATTGATGACAACATATAATATACAACAGTGTTCTATATGCAATTATCAGTATAGATGTTCTGGAGCTATGCATGTTTATTTACATGGTGTATACATGTTATAGATTCTATGTGCATTCACGTCGAGTCAGATATAAATTTTTAGTTGAGTTATGTTAATTAGTTATGGCAGTTACAGCGTCTGAAGATTATCTGTCAAGAGCCGACGTAAATACAGTGTTGCTTGAGTTGCGCCTATCTTCAGGATATGCGTGTTTGTATTAATGTTTAGTTATCAATTAGTGATGATTATACAAAGGCACCAAGCATGTCTTAATAGAATCCTGATATTGGAGTAAAATTGGTGAAGCTGACTTTGTGAAGCGTTGTGTCTATTCAGTTTGAGTTGCACGGTTCTAAATTTGATTGCGTGGTTTGTTAAGATGAAAAATAAGTTGATGAAGTGTTCTTAGATACCGTCATGACCTTATCCTTGGTGAAGATACATATAGCAGTTCAAATGTGTTTGCTACGTGTGAAAATGTAGTGAAAAATAAAAGACAGAAGAGAGCAGAAAGTCAGATAGAATAAGTTGAAGATCTATGTGAAGAAACAGAAGAAGATTACAATTCATTGTAACTGATCAAGACAACAGGTCTACTCAAATAGTTCATCTATCAGATATAGTGTATATCTATTCTACTGAAGGTTGCAACCTTCATCATTTTAGCAGTGAGCTTTTGGACAGTGAGTCCTCACCCCTAACAAGGTTACTTGTAAAAGACTCCTAACAAGGTCCGACCTTTAACCAGGTCTCTGTACTTCTTGCATTGTAAAGATCAACTCCTAATAGGATTGTAAGATCTTCTAACATGGATCATTATAAAATAGTACAAATATTTATGGGTTCTAATTCCCACCAGGGTTTTTACCTAATTGGTTTCTCCGTAACCAAAATTGTTGCGTTCTTTATTGTGTTATATGAATGTGCATTTGCTTTATGTTCATTTATATCTAAGAGAAGAAAAGAAATAAAATAGCTGATAAATGATTCACCCCCCCTCTCAGTTATCCTTTGGGACTATTCCAACAATTGATATCAGAGCCATGGAGAGAAAGCCTAAAAACTTAAGGTAGATTGGATGGCATACTTCAAAATAGAGAGTCCTAAGTTTGATGGAGAAAACTATCTTGTTTGGAAGAAAAAAATGATAACACATCTTCAGTGCGTTGGATTTGAGATATATGAGATTGCCACTCAAGCAATTGAAGTTCCCACATTGAAAGACCTTGCAGAAGAAGACTCTACAATCAAACAAAAGGAAGTATTCACTCAAAATGCAATTGCCAAAGAAGCCCTAATCAGTGTCCTATTCGACAGTGAATTTTCTGAGATCAAGAAGGCAGATAAAGCATACTCTATTTGGAAATACTTAGAAGATATGTTTGAAGGAGACATCCAAGAAAAGAATGCATGCAGAAAGACATGGAAGAAAAGATACAACAACTTAGAGATGCTACCTGAAGAAAACATTAGAGCCTACAATCAGAGAATTAATGAAGCAGTTTCAGGTATCAGGAACAATGGTGGAGAAATTTTAGAGGATGATATAATGGACAAACCAATGACCACACTAAAAATAGACTATGAGAGCAAGATCAATATCTTAGATGATACTATGTAATTTTCAAAATACTTCAAGAGGGAGACTTTGATCAGCAAAATATATGCATTTGAGATATCAAGGTTGAAGACATAACCTAAAAGTGAGACAGCCTTCAAAGCCTCAGTCCACAGCAAGAAATCTATAAGCAACTCTAGTAATAATGAAGAAGTGGATACAAAACTAGAAGAAATAATTGCTATTATTGCCAAGAAAGAAAGAAAAGGTAAAGGGAAATATGAAGGACAACTACCATTCAAATGTTTTTCATGCAATAAAGTTGGTCACTTTGCATCCAAGTGTCCTACAAGAGTCAAGAAGTTTAGATCATATTACAAGCCCAAGTACACTAAGGAATGTTATCGTGCTGAAGATGGTGTAACTGATGATGATTCAGGAGAAGATGAAATAGGTTTCCTTGCCATTACGAACATTGAGAAGATGCTTGAAGAGATGAACAAAGAAGATGAAGAAAAAACACAAGAGTTAGCATTAGTTTCAAAAGCTGACATCAGAACTAACTGGATCATTGACAATAGATGTTCACACCACATGATAAGAGACAAAGAAAAATTTGTAAATTTGGACAAGTACAAAGGTGGAATGGTTAGATTTGGAGATAACACTCCCAAACCTATCATAGGTAGAGGTTCTATCACCTTAGATGGAAAGAATAAGACAAATTATGTCCTTTATGTTGATGGCTTACATCATAACTTACTAAGTGTTGGACAATTGCTTGATAAAGTATATCAGTTGGAATTCAAAAACAACCAGTGCATCATAAACAACAAATAAGGAGACATGATTGAATCAGGCTCAAAGACCAAAGGTAATGTCTTTCAGCTCAATTCAGAAGTAAGTTGTTTTGTTGCAAAAGTGGATGACAGTTGGCTATGGCACAAGAGACTTTGTCATATCAATTTTGACAACATAATCAAGATAAGTAATGTAAAGGAAGTAAGAGACCTTCCAAGTATTGCAAGACTAGTTGACACCATGTGTAGGGAATGTGTGATGGGGAAGCATGTGAGGACCTCATTCAAGAGCAAACAAGACTTTGCTAAAAACAAGTTAGATCTGATACATACAGACCTATGTGGACCTAATCAAACAAGATCATACTACGGAGAAAGGTATTTCATTTTGTTTGTTGATGATTTATCAAGGATGATGTGGGTTGCATTCCTAAAAGACAAATCTGAAGCTTTTGAGAAGTTCAAAGTGTTCAAAGCTAAGGTTGAGAATGAATCTGGATTAAAGATAAAATGTCTGAGATCTAATAGAGGAGGAGAATTCACCTCTGACCATTTTTATGATTACTGTGAAGAACATGGAATCAAGAGATAGTTAGTGCACCTAGAACCCCTCAGCAAAATGGGATTGCAGAAAGATGGAACATAATAATACTTAACATAGCGCGCACTATCATGATTGAAGGAAAGATTACCCATATCTATTGGAGAGATGCGGTCAATACAATAGTCTATTCTATCAATATAATACAATTGAGGCCAGGCGCAGACAAGACACCCTATGAACTTTGGTTTGGTAATATGCCTACTGTAAAATACTTCAGAATCTTTGGAAGCAAGTGCTACATCAAGAGAGATGATAGTATTGGCAAGTTTGATGCTAGAAGTGACGAAGGTATTTTTCTTGGTTACTCTACTAAAATCAAAGCCTACAGACGTTTTAATCTAAGATTAAAGAAGATCATTGAAAGTGCTCATGTGAAGATTGATGTGAAGTTTATGATTCAAGAAAGATACTATGAATGTGCTCCCATGATTGAAGATGAGCCCATACCCATCAATAAAGACACAGTTATTGAAGAAATTTTTGACTGTATTGATGTCTCATGCAACAATCCTGAACCAAGTGAAGAAGAATCACAGATTACAGATGAAAGTGTCACTCCTAAAAACTCAAAATACAAATCCAAATACCACTCTAAGGGAGAAATCATTGGAGATCAGAGTGCTAAAGTCTTGACAAGATCTAGAGAAAAAGGTTCAACCATTGATGAAGAGGCATGCTTACTTTCTCAGATTGAACCCTTAAGTGTTGAAGATGTGTGCAAATATTAAGATTGGAAAAGTGCTATGCAAGAAGAATTAGATCAAATAATCAAGAATGAAACATGGGAACTGGTCCCTAGATCTCATGATAAGAACATGATTGGAACAAAGTGGATATTCAGGAACAAAATGAATGAAGAAGGCACAGTGGTAAGGAACAAAGCAAGATTAGTATGTAAAGGATATGCGTAGAGAGAAGGAATAGACTACACTGATACATTTTCCCTTGTGAGCAGACTAGAAGCTATCAAGTTGTTTTTGGCCTATGCAACATTCAAGAACTTCAAAGTATATCAAATGGATGTCAAGTCAACTTTTCTGAATGATGACTTAAAGGAAGAAGTCTACATAGAGCAGCCTGAGGGATTCAAACTTTTAGATAAACCAGACATGGTATGCAGACTAAAGAAAGCACTTTATGGACTTAAACATTCCCCAAGAGCTTGGTATGAGAGACTTGATGGTTACTTAGCAAAGATAGGATTCAGAAAAGGAGCAACAAACTGTAACTTATTCATAAGAGAGACAGATGAAGGATTACTACTCGTTGCTATTTTTGTTGATGACATTATTTTTGGAGGTAATGAAAAACTAAGTGTAGAATTTTCCAAGGAGATGAAAAGTAAGTTTGAAATGAGCATGATTGGACCTATCAAATATTTTCTTGGATTGAATGTAAAACAAACATACAAAGGCATATTTATAAATCAGTCTAAGTATGTGAAAGAGATATTGAAGACTTTCAAAATGGAAGATTGCAAACTAGTAAGCACCCCCATGATAACAAGAAGCAAGCTTTCTAAAGATGATGATTCCAAAATAGTTGACAAGACTCTATACAAGTCTATGTTTGGAAAACTCATATATCTTACTCAATCTAGACCTGATATTTCTAATGCAGTTGGCATTGTTGGAAGATTTGCAGCTAAACCTAAACAAAATCACTGAATGGCAATAAAAAGAATATTCAGATATTTAAAAGGAACTATAGACTATGGTTTATGGTATCCTAACTCAGAGAATATACAACTTCATGTGTATACTGATGCTGATTGGGCAGGTTGTGTTGATGAAAGAAAGAGAACATCAGGAGGAGCAGTATTTCTTTGAGACAAATTGGTCACTTGGTAAAGTAAAAAGCAGAATTGTATCTCTCAGTCAATAGTAGAAGCTGAGTATGTTGCAACAACATTGAATTGTTCAACAATGGTTTGGATCAAACAAATGATTAAAGACTTTAGTATTTAGATTGATTATCCTATTGTTATTCACTTTGACAACACTAGTACTATTAATATGTCAAAGAACCCTGTGATGCACACAAAGACAAAACACATTGAGATGAAGTACCACTTTCTAAGAGAAAAAGTTGTAGACGGAGAAGTAAAGTTGGATTATGTGAGCACTAAAGAACAATTAGCAGATATTTTTACAAAGCCATTATCAAAAGACACTTTTGAGTATCTTAGGGAGAAGCTGGGAGTAATTCCCTTTCCCGAGTCTGATTAGAAATTGCAGAAAGAACATCAGTCCTTGGTGACTGATGAATGGTTGACTACTCTACTTCTGGAGTAGTACCCATGCCTAATGGTGTTTAACACCCTTTTCCATTGATGTCAAAAGGGGAGTATTAGTAAGGGGGAGCATATACTTTGGGGGAGTATATAGTTAGAAGAGAAGAAACAGTGAAGAGGAACTTTTGATGAGGATATTGAGAAGATTGTAAAAAGAAGGAAGAAACTTTGAGTTGATGATATCATATGTTTCCATCAATGTCAAAGGGGGAGATTGTTGGAGATTTGCTTCTGTGCAAATAATTGATTGAATGTTTGTCATTGATGACAACATATAATATATAACAGTGTTCTATATGCAATTATTAGTATAGATGTTCTAGAGCTATGCATGTTTATTTCCATGGTGTATACATGTTCTAGATGCTATGTGCATTCACGTCGAGTCAGATATGAAGTTTCAGTTGAGTTATGTTAAAAAGTTATGACAATTATAGTGTCTGAAGATTATCTGTCAAGAGCCAACATAAATACAGTGTTGCTTGAGTTGCGCCTATCTTTGGGATATGCATGTTTGTATTAATGTTTAGTTATGAGTTAGTGATGATTATACAAAGGTTCCAAGTGTGTCTTAACAAAATTGTGATATTGGAGTAAAATTGGTGAAGCCGACTTTGTGAAGCGTTGCGTCTATTCAATTTGAGTTGTACGGTTCTAACTTTGATTGCATGGTTAGTTAAGCCAAAAAATAACTTGATGAAGTGTTCCTAGATACCATCATGACCTTATCCTTGGTGAAGATACATATATCAGTTCAAGTGTGTTCGCTAAGTGTGAAAATGTAGTGAAAAATAAAAGAGAGAAGAGAGTAGAAAGTCAGATAGAATAAGTTGAAGATCTATGTGAAGAAGAAAAAGAAGATTACAATTCATTAGAAATGATCAAGATAGAAGGTCTACTCAAATATTTCATCTATCAGATATAGTGTATATTTTTTCTACTGAAGGTTGCAACCTTCATCATTTTAGCAGTGAGCTTTTGTACAGTGAGTCCTCACCCCTAACAAGGTTACTTGTAAAAGACTCGTAATAGGGTCCGACCTTTAACTAGGTCTCTGTACTTCTTGAATTGTAAAGATCAAATCCTAATAGGGTTGTAAGATCTTCTAACAGGGATCATTATAAACTAGTACATATATTTGTGGGTGCTAATTCCCACCGGGGTTTTTACCTAATTTGTTTCCTCAACCAAAATTGTTGTGTTCTCTATTGCTTTATCTAAATATGCATTGTGTTTATGTTCATTTATATCTAAGAGAAGAAAAGAATTAAAATTTTTGATAACTGATTCACCCCCCCCTCTCAGTTATCCTTTGGGACTATTCCAACAAGAAGATCCATTCCTCTTCTCCATTCAAGATTTCAAGCATACACTCATTTCAAGATCTAGGATTTGGAAAGTGTAGATCCATGCATTTGTGAAGGAATCCTTGATTATACAAAACATTCTAAACATACATATCAAGAATCTTTATAGATTTGGTTGATTTCAACACCCATTCATGAGGGTTTTTTATGCAAGGTAAATCTGACATTTATCTTGTTTACATTACTTTCCTTATGCAATTTCTATTTCATTTGAAGGTTGATTCCTATATAGGAGCTTGAACAAAGAAATACCCTTTACACAACCTTTTCCCCTTCTTATTGTGTGTAGGAAAAAAAATTCAAAGTTTCGGATCCATATTTTAGGAGTTTCAGAACTAGTGACAGATCCTTCACAAATTTCATCAGATTTTGAGCCCCCAAAACTAGGTCGAATTTCTTGGACAAGGTAAAATTTGTTTAACATAGTTCTTTGGATTCATAAATTTCACAATAATAAGTTACAGGTGTTAGAGTGTCAAATCCAAAACCATTTTTGATTGTGATAGTTCTGTGACAATCAACTCTAGATCTAAAGTTTATTCCTCTTCTCTTAGCTTCAAGGTGAGTTCATTATTCTTCTTTTCATATTTTACTTACCTTTATGCATCATATCTGATATCATATCTTGTTAGTTAACATTTTATTATCCTAGTATCAATTCCTTTCATAGATTGGCATATCATATTTACATATCATATGCATTTTACATTAAAGGAACCCATCCCTAAATCACACTCCATCCTCAAATCTAAATCTTGCATTAGCACCCCTTGATCATTTTGGGTTGTGCTAATATGATTTGGGTTTGAGGGTGAGACTTTTGGGGTGTTCCTAATGTATCATACGCCTCTGTAGATTTTGAATTGGTAAGTGATCTTCCTCCATAGCATTTCTCACCATTTCATATGATATAGGCTGCAGTCCATAGAATTTATCACACTCAAAAAATAATAAAAATGTTAAAATTTCACATTCCACATTTCTAAAAAATAAAGAACCAAATAACAATAATGTGCATTGTGTTTACCAATGTAAAAATCATTACTCTCTTCCTTATTATGCTTCTTTCAGAAGATTTGTTCCAAATTTAGTAGATAGAGCCATAATTTCAATTATAATAAATATTCTATGGACTACCATTAATTTTGCTTATTATGGTGTTCCACATCATGTAAATTGTACTAGTCCACCTTATTGGGGGATATTTGTTTTATATGGTGCTAAGCTTTCATATTCAACCCTTTTTTGTGAGAAACATAATAGGTTACTTTCCTTCTCTTCACACTTGGGGGCAAGGCCTATGTTCAATTATTACCTTTTTCTTGTCGAATAATCTAATAAATCAGTAAATAATATGTTATCCCTTGCCTTTATCCTTGGGGGAAAGGTTTTCCATTATTTCTAAGGACCCACTCTACTTTGTAGAGCAATGTTTGTTTGTCATGTGATGTCCAATCTTACATGGAATTGTTTGTTTGCATTAGGGATTCTATTTTATACAAGAGGTGTGTATTCTTGATCATAACCCCATCCTTATTTGAAATTGCATGTTCATAATAATATTTAATCCCTTACTTGGGAGATTCAAGTGTATTATCCTTCATCAATAATCCCTTTTCCCTACCTAGAAATAAGGGGGGCTAAACTGTGAATCTGTGTTCTCCTTCCCTTCTTTCCTTCAAATATGTTCTTTTTGTTTAAGAACTCCTTTTGAGATAGATGTATTAGAATGAAGATCTCTTCCTCTTTAGGATATGTTTACATATCTTGCAAGATATCTTTTATAAAATTATCTTTCTTAGGCTTTAGAAATAGTTATGCCTCATTCACTAAGGTTATGCATACATTTTTGATTAAAGGATTTATCCTTTGTGTTGAAGGTGGATATCCTTGTTCTGCTTTTCCTTAATATGTCATTCTGGCTTTATGCTTTCGTCTTAAGAAGGGGGGAATATATGCAACCTCTTTGTGTATTATATGGAAAATTCCCTTTTACATGCCCTTGTGCATTCCCTTTTGTGCCCCCGTGTATTCCCTTTGTGCCCCTGTGCATTACTTTTTGTTCCCTTGTGCATTCCTTTTTGTGACCCTATACATTCCTTTTGTGCTCTTGTGCATTTATTTTTCACCCCTATGAGCTCCTTTTTGCACCCATGTGCATTCCATTTGCGCCCCTGTGTGTTTCCTTTGAGCTCGTGTGTGTTCCTCTTGCACCATTGTGTGTTCATTTTGTTCCCATGTGTATTCCATTTTGTACCCTTATCCATTCCTTTTTCACTATTGTGTGTTCCCTTTGTGCCCATGTGCAATCCTTTTGCATCTCTCTGTGTTCCTTTTTGCACCTCTATTAATTCCCTCTATGCCACTCTATGTTCCCTTTTCACTCTTGGCATTCCATTTTTTCCCTTGTGCATTCTTCTTGTGCCCCTATAGATTTCATTTTTTGCACTAGTGCATTATCACAATAGATGGATTGACTAGCATGTGCTAAATGGTGCAGGAGCACCTTAAGGTCTAGTAGAGATCTTTAAATTTTTTTGGCTTGTAGGTTGGTTTGGCCAACCACCAAAGTTAATAAGGACTAAACATTAATTCCCAAGTGTGTTTTGTATGTGTCTAGAGGTAGGAGTGATTAGGGTTTAGTGTTTGATGTGATCAAATAGGATCTAGGGGTCTAAGTCCTAGAAAGTCAACCAAAAGGTCAAAGGTTGACCAAAACTCCAAAATGGAGTGGAAATAGTGCTTATGATGTTTTTTGATGTTTTAAGGTCATATTAAGTGGTTTAGGATCGAGTTGGGACATTGGAAGTAAAATTTTCCCATTTGTGCAAAAGATGTAAAAGTTGCTCATGACAACTTTGCAACTTTGCAAAGTTGTCATGACAACATTTCCTAAAAACTAGGAAAGGGATTTAATGGTTCCCAAATCCTGACATGAGGGTCCAAACATGTGGGAATATGATATATAAGCTGGATAAAACCCTAATATGATAGTTAGTGATCATTGTGTACGGACTGTGTGTTGAGAAGGAGAGATTTTGACTATATTTTGGGAACAAAGCCATCATCCAGTACTTTAATGGATTGAATGGAGTGAATTAATGCATTGATATTGTGTTTTGTGCTATTTAGTTTATCATTTTGGAATTGGTTTATTCATTTTTTCTTTTTGGTTATCATTTTGTAATTTCTTCAAGTTTTACTGGTTCACTGTCCAGTTTTGAGCCAGTCATGTAAATAATGGCTTTTCTTCGAGTTCCCTTAGTCCAAGCTTAATGGCCACTTGGAATAAAGAAAATAACTATATATATGTTGTAAATATGGTGTGTGGGGTCTGTGTGTGCAGGGAATCTATGAGAACAATCAGGACCTAGACGAGTACTGTGTATTCTGGCTAGGAAGTCTGAACAGTGCATAAGCAATAAGAATTGCTTATGGATTGGTGTGTGCCAATAAATGGTGGAGAAGTGTAGGGGAAAGTATCTCAGACATGTGGATGCAAGGAGGAGTGCAGAGGAGGTCATTAGAGTACCTATTGAAATCCAAGAAGCCAAACCAGTTTACATGCCCTATAAACCCTTAAAAATAGGGGTTTGGTGAAAGTCTAGTGTATGGACAAGGTAGGGGTCTAAAACCTTGAAAATCCTAGATCCTAGGATAGAACTACAAGTAATCCATAATTGGTTTTGAGGGTTGTTAAGGGGTTTTGTGAAGAAAACCAAGAAGACTAGTTTCTAGGAGGCCTAATTAACCAAAAAGGCTACAAGGCCTCAAAATCCAAAACCTAGGAACCCAATTGAACCCCAATGAAGGGATCCATCAAAATGGATCAAAACTAGTTGGGAATGACCTACAAATGGTCAGGAATCCTATTTCTACTGACAAGGTCAGATTGGAGAGAAATTGGCTAGGATAAGCCTATGGGTGCATAGTGGAATGGAGAAGGACTTGAAGGGAGTTTGAAGTTGGTGGAGAGCTCTAAAGGAGATAGGGGATCATAGAGTTGTCCTTTGGTTAGGGTAGTGATAGAAATCCTAAGAAGACCAAAGAAAGGGTCTTGAAGAGATAAAGAAAGCTTTTAGGAGTTGGAGCTCCCCATCAAATTGGTATCAGATCCATTGAAAGGCTTGGAAATTGATCAATGTATGTCAGAGGGAAGTAAATCTATTGGAGAAAGCACCATGGTGACCAATGTAGAATTGGAAAGGGACTTGTTAGAGAAGCAAGTCAAGAATAGAATTCTTGAAGATGCTATGGAGGAGATGAAGCTAAAGTTGGCAGAAGCTGTAGAGGTAGAAACCAAGATGAAATAACAAATGGTAGAAGAAAAATATAAGGGAAAGATTCAAGTTGAAGAGGAGGTAGAACTAGAACCTGGACCTCCTTTACCTAAGGAACCATTCCTCAAGGCCCTAAATGCATTAAGTGGAAAGGCATTAGAAGGAATTATAGTGTTCTCTAGCAAGATGGATGCAGAGTTGGATATGGAGTGGATTGAGGGTATGGAAAACCATTTCGAATGTGATGGTATCATAGAGGCACAAAAGGTGAAGATAGCCAAATCAAGGCTAAGAGGACAATCATTAACTTGGTGGAAGTTTTTGCAAGAGGAAAGAGAAAGGGAAGGCAAGAAGTCATTAGAAACTTGGAAAGCTATGGTGGCTAAGGTTGAAAAAAACTACCTACCAGAGGATTATGATATAAAACCACACAAAAGGAGACAAAATCTCAGACAAAAGGATCTTGATGTGGCATCCTATACAAAAGAGTTCCAAATACTATGTCTTAGTTTAAGAGTGCAAGAAGTGGAAAGCATCAAAGTTACTAGGTTCCTAAATGGTCTCAAACGGAACATACAAGAAGAGTTGAGCCTCTTCACTTTAACTTATATCCATGGGTGTTTTCAAATGGCCCTCAAGGTGGAAGAAAAACTTAGGAAGAAACAAGATTCCAACTCTAGGGGAAGAGGAAGAGGTAGAGACTCTAGAGGAGGACATAAAGGTGGTTATAGTGGAAGGAACAATGACACCAGAAGCCAAGGAGATTCCAGAGGTGTTGAAAAAAACCATGAGACCAGTAATAGCGATGGATATAATAGAGGTAGAGGATTTCACAATGGTGGAAGAGGTAGATCAGGTGGGTTTGGAAGGAGCTCACATTTTGATACCATGAAATGCTACTATTGTGGCCAATTGGGTCACCCTGCTTATAGATGTCTAGATAAGCCAAAATATTCACAAGGTGAGAAGAAGATTACATATGTGCAAGAAGAGGATGTGACTAAACAATTAGAGATTAGTTTGGATTCAGAGAAGGGAGAGAACCTCATGCTTAGGAGGATTCTAATCAAAGAACCTACAAGGGATGAACACAAGTAGAGAAGGGCTCTTTTTAGAGTCAAGTGTAAGATAATCAGTAAGGTATGTAGGGTAATTGACTCTGGATCTACTGACAATGTGATCTCATAGGAAGCAGTGCAGAAGCTTAAATCGGTCAAGATTCCTCATGTGTGCCCTTACAAAGTAACTTGGTTGAATAAGGGACAAAATATCTTGGTGAATGAACAAGTGTGGGTTGAATTCACTATTGGAAAGTATCAAGATAGGATAATTTGTGATGTATTACCAAAGGATGCATGCCATTTGTTGCTTGGGAGGCCATGGTAGTATGGCAAGGAGGTAGTGCACCATGGGAAGGAGAATAAGTACTCATTCAAGAAGAATGGAGTAACTTATAAGATACACTCTTTGATAGAAGAGGAGATAGTGGAGAAGTTAAACTTAAACACCCCACTAACGAGTGGAAAATAATTCCTCAAGGACATGAAGGAGGAAGAAGGAATTGGCTATACAATTTTGGTGAAGCCAAGAGAAGAAGAGACACCTAAACAAGCACCTATGCCAGCAGAAGTAAAGCAGTTGTTGGATAAGTTCAAAGACATCATTTGTGAAGGGACTCCAGCTACACTACCCCCAAAGAGAGAGATTAGACATCAAATTGATTTTGTGCCAGGAGCATAATTTCCTAACAAGATTGCATATAAGATGACACCAGAGCAGAAAAAAGAGATTGCAAGGCAAGTGCAGGAGCTTTTGGACCAGGGATTGATAAGGAAGAGCATCAACTCATGTGCTTTCCCAGTGGTGTTGGATCCTAAGAAGGGAGGTCAGTCGAGAATGTGGACTAAATCTAGGGAAATAAATAGGATAAATATTAGATATAGATTTCCTATTCCTAGGATAGAAGATTTAATGGATTGCTTGGGGGGTGCTAAGTACTTTTCAAAGATTGACTTAAAAAGTGGATATTATCAACTTAGGATGAAAGAGGGTGATAAGTGGAAGTCAACTTTTAAGACCACAGAGGGGTTATATGAGTGGTTAGTAATGCCATTTGGGCTTACAAATGCACCTAGTACTTTTATGAGGGTCATGAATGAAGTCTTGAAGGATTATATAGCGGTATTTGTAGTAGTATACCTAGATGACATCCTAATTTTTAGTAAAACAAAGGAAGAGCATATGGAACACTTGGAACTTGTGTTGAAGAGGTTGTAAGAAGAGAAGCTCACCATAAATCTTCAAAAGAGTGAGTTTATGAAACAAGAATTATTCTACCTAGGATTTGTAGTATCCCAAGGTGACTTTAAGATGGACAAGAGCAAAGTGGAAGCCATATTAAGCTGACCTACTCCTAAGATAGGGAATGAAGTTAGAAGATTCCATGGGTTAGCCCAATTCTATAGGAATTTTGTTAGGAGATTCAGTGAAATTTGTGCACCTATCCTAGATGCCATTAAGAGTGGAGTCAAGACAAAATTTGTGTGGACCAAGCAAGCTAATGAAGGATTTGATAGATTGAAGAAAGAGATAGCCACCCAACCAGTACTAGTTTTACCAAGCTTTGAGAAGTTTTTTTATAGTGGAATGTGATGCTAGTAACATAGAAGTGGGTGCATTCCTAAGTCAGGAAGGAAGACTAGTAGCCTTCTTTAGTGAAAGGCTTAATGAGGCAAAATCTAGGTACTCATCCTATGATCTAGAGCTTTATGCATTGGTGCAAGCTCTAAAGAAGTGGAGGCACTACTTGTTGCCAAAAGAATTTTTAGTATATACTGATAACTAGGCTTTGAACTATATAAGTACATAGGAGAAAGTTAGCTTAAGGCATATAAAATGGATGAAGTTTCTGTAGTCATACACTTTCACTATCAAACATAAAAAGGGTGTGAATAACAAGGTAGCAGATGCCCTTAGTAGGAGATTTCTTACCATCCAGGAGATTTAGTTGTAGAGTATAGGGATTGAAGGTTTCAAAGACCTTTATGAAGGAGATTCAAATTTCTCAGTGATCTATAAGGTGTGTACTGATTTTGAGAATCACTTTCAAGTGAGTTTGCAGACTATACCTTACAGACTGGATTGTTTTTTAAAGGGAAGAAACTATGTGTTCTAAGGGGTTCCATGAGGGAAAACCTCATCCAAGAGAAGCACAATGGAAGTTTGAGTGGACACTTTGGGTTGAACAAGAACCTAGAATTAGTGGAGAGATACTATAGGTGTCCTAAGATGCAGAAAGATGTAAGAATATATGTGGAGAAGTGTGGAGTATGTCAGAAGGCAAATGGGACATCATAAAATTTAGGTCTTTACCAACCATTACCCATCCCAAATAGACCATGGTAGTGCATAAGTATGGATTTAATAGTGGGATTACTTAGGACTCCAACTGGTCTAGAAAGTGTGTTTGTGGTAGTGGACATATTCAATAAGATGAGTCATTTCACCCCATGTAAAACCACACATGATACCAGTCACATTTCTCATATTGTATTCAAGGAGATAGTGAGGATCCATGGCTTGCCAATGAGTATAGTTGCAGACAGAGATGTGAATTTTATGGGGAACTTTTGGAAGACCCCATGGAAAATACTAAGAATTAACTTGTCTCATAGTTCTGCATATCATCCTCAGACAGATGGTCAGACAGAAGTGATAAATAGGGTTCTTGGAAACTTGTTGAGATGTTTAACAAAAGAGTATGGGTAAGGATGGTAACAAGTCATCCCACAGGAAGAATTTTGCTATAATGATAGCACAAACATGATTACTGGTAAGAGTCCATTTGAGATTGTATATGGTATACATCCAAGGGGTGTATTGGAGCTCAGAGACTTAAAAGGATATGAAGGAATTAGTGGGCATGCAGATGATTTTGTATAATCAATGAGAGAAGTTCATGAGCAAGTGAAAAAGACTCTAATGGAGGCCAATCAGAAATTGAAGGCTAAGAAAGACGAAGGAAGGAGAGACCTAAAATTTCAGGTAGGAGAATTGGTGATGGTATATTTGAATAAGGCTAGACTACAGAAGGAAATACCAAGTAAACTAAAGATGAAGAGGATTGGACCTTGTAAGGTATTGGCTAAGTATGGTTCCAATGCCTACAAGATAGATCTACCAAAGGATATGTCTATTTACACCATTTTAAATGTGAAGGATTTGATACCATATAAATTACCAAATATAGATGAAGAAGAGTACAATACAAAGGTAACCAAGGCTGTGGAATAACTCAGAGTACCTTTCAAGCTAAGCCACAAGTGGAAAGTATACTGGATTCAAGGGTGAAGAAGAAGACAAGGAAGAAAGTCTACATGGAACACTTAGTGAAATGGGAACACCAACTCAAGTTAGAGGCTACGTGGATAGCAGAGGGAGACTTCAAGAGGTATGGCATAAGCTTGGAGTTCATCATAACTAAGGTACCTTGATTTTCTTATTGCAGGGGGAGGATAGTGCAGGAGCACCTTAAGGTCTAGTAGAGATATTTAAAACATTTTGGCTTGTAGGTTGGTTTGTCCAACCAAAAAAGTTAATAAGGACTAAAAATGAATTCCCAAGAGTGTTTTGTGTGTGTGTCTAGAGGTAGGAGTGATTACAGATTAGTGTTTGATGTGATCAAATAGGATCTATGGGTCTAAGTCCTAAAAAGTCAACCAAAAGGTCAAAGGTTGAAAAAAACTCCAAAATGGAGTGGAAATAGTGATTATGATGTTTTTTCATGTTTTAAGGTCATATTAAGTGGTTTAGGATCGAGTTGGGCCATTGGAAGTAAAATCTTTCAATTTGTGCAAAGTTGTCATGACAACATTTCCTAAAAACTAGGAAAGGGATTTAATGGTGCCCAAATCATGACATGAGGGTCCAAAAGTGTGGGAATATGATATATAAGGTGGAGAAAACCCTAATCTGATAGTTAGTGATCATTGTGTACGGACTGTGTGTTGAGAAGGAGATATTTTGACTGTATTTTAGGAACAGATCCATCATCTAGTACTTTAATGGATTGAATGGAGTGAATTAATGCATTGAGATTGTGTTTTGTGTTATTTAGTTTATCATTTTTGCATTGGTTTTGTAATTAGTCTTTCTGGTTATCATTTTTTAATTTCTTCAAGTTTTACTGGTTCACTGTCCAGTTTTGAGCCAGTTATGTAAATAATGGCTTTTATTTGAGTTCCCATGGTCCAAGCTTAATGGCCAATTGGAATAAATAAAATCACTGCACATATGTTGTAAATATGGTGTGTGGCATCCGTATGTTCATGAAAGCTATGAAAACAAGCAGGTCCTAGGCGAGTACTGTGTATTCTGGCTAGGAAGTCTGAACAGTGCAGAAGCAATAATAATTGCTTATGGATTTGTGCTTGCCAATAAATGGTAGAGAAGTGTAGGGGAATGTATCTCAGACATGTGGATGCAAGGAGGAGTTTAGAGGAGTTCATTAGAGTACCTATTGAAATCGAAGAAGCCAAACCAGTTTACATGCCCTAGAAACCCTTGAAAATAGGGGTTTGGTGAAAGTCCAGTGTATAGAAAAGGTAGGGGTCTAAAACCTTGAAAATAATAGAGCCTAGGATATACCTACAAGGAATCAATAATTGGTTTGGAGGGTTTTTAAGGGGTTTTGTGAAGAAAACCAAGAAGACTAGTTTCTAGGAGGCCTAATCGACCAAAAAGGCCACAAGGCCTCAAAATCCAAAACCTAGGAACCCAATTGAACCCCAATGAAGGGATCCATCAAAATGGATCAAAACCACTTGGGAATGACCTAGGAATGGTCAGGAATCCTATTTCTACTGATAAGGTCAAATTGGAGATAAATTGGCTAGGATAAGCCTATGGGTGCATAGTGGAATGGAGAAGGACTTGAAGGGAGTTTGAAGTTGGTGGAGAGCTCTAAAGGAGATAGGGGACCATAGAGTTTTCCTTTGGTTAGGGTAGTGATAGAAACCATAAGAAGACCAAAGAAAGGGTCTTGAAGAGAGAAATAAATCTCTTAGGAGTTGGAGCTCCCCATTACTAAACCATCAACTCCATCTTTGCATGTTATGCTCTATTATTGATGGGTGGAACTAGCACAACTTGATAGAATATTTCCCATCTTCCTTCTATTTCTCTCATGGATCTCCTAGCATAACACAAATTGCTATATTTTGTCATTTATGGCTCTTTTTTTGGCTTCATGATCTCCTAGCTTTGCTAGTAGGTTAGACCATGGAGTGTTTTATTATCTCTGAGGACGATTTCTGTCTTTCTCTATAATCACTTGTCATTTTGCAATAGCTTTTGAACATGATGCTATTGGTTGAGACATTTTTCTCTATTGAGGTATTTTCAACTAGTTGCTTCAGAGTTTTTTTAGTACTAACCCCTCTTTTTTGTTAGTGCCTTTTATTTTATTTTTCCTTTTGTATTTGCTTTTATTATTGTTTTTATGCACCCTTGCACATGGTTGTCCAAGTTGAGATCGTTTGTTTGAGGGCTTGTGTCCTTAAGCTTAGTATTGTATTCTGTGTGTGTGTGTGTGTGTGTGTTTACTATGAGCATGAGGTTGAATCATACTCCTGATAAAGTGGGGCTAAACATATCATCCTAGAAGTGCGTTACTATGTAATTCCCCATTTAGCTTGTTCCCACATTAATTTTTTTTACTCCAATATTGATTCAACTTTTTATTTAGACATCCCCTTTCCAATTGGGACTCCAAGACCAAATTTATATGCTTTTTATGGGAACATGTCTACATAGCTAGCCTAGTCCTTTATAAATGATTTGAAAATTCAACTGGAGGGTGGTCTCAATAGTTAAGTGGGAAATCCAAATTCCTATCATCCCTCCTTACGTTTTGAGTTCCAAAATTCTTGTGAGGGATATATAAGAAACCTACCTATGATTCACTTGGATATAGAAAGAAATCATATCAAGATATCTCCTACAATTTTTCATCTCAAGCATTCTAAGGTAGATCTCAAGCATTCCAAGGTATTTCCAAGTCAATATTCTCCATGGGAGAAATCTTCTCTCTCATTGAAGGAAAAGTAGAGGAGACTACAGTCAAGGAATAAGATCAAAAAATAATTCTCCATAAAAAAGAATTCAAGCATTCAATTCTTCAAGCCATTGTCCTCTCCATCAAGCATTCTGGGAAACTACAACATTCATTGTGTAAGGACCTAAATTTTTTAAAGGAAGTTGAGGTTTCCATATATGGTTTTAGTACAAACATCCAGCCAAGTCAAGAAATGATTTGTTTTAGATGACACACGGTCGCATTTTTTATTTAAGAGATATACAGAAGGAGATGGTTCTTTTGTTCAACAATTAGGATTATTTTCTCTGCATGTGCGAAATTGAGAAATAAGAGATATTTTCATATTGCTCTGGATTTCCCTATTTATTCAAAGGAATTATCACATGCATATATCCCACATTGGTTGTACTAGGGAAGGGTTCAATGTTTTTATTTACTAACAGACATAAAGGAAGTGTGAAAAGGCATGCCCCTTTTGGCAAGCGGTTCGTATGTAGTATGGATAGCTGACGGTAGAAAAGGATATTTTGTGGACCTGTGTCCATATGGTGATGAATTAACAGAAGGGTTAGAAAATTAGAGTGTGCCACCTGGAAGGCTTATTGAATAATGATGATATGGAAAGAAGATATGTGAAGGACATGTGTTATTTTCCTAAGACTTCACTAAGTAATGGAGCAGTCAGGAGGAAACGTTGTGATGGTGCGCAAGAATGATGCGTGGAAGACAAAAGGGAAATTGTAGCTTCACAAGGTGGACTGACGGTTAGTGATGGAGGTTGCAAACTTGTGAGTGGTTAAGATAAATGTTTTTCGTAGGGCCACAAGTCATATTGATGGTTAAGAAAGAGACTTGCGACCATGCAGTAAAATTAGAAGATGTTGATGTCACAATGTCACATCGATTTGTAGAGGCTAAGGAAATATGTTGTGATGTTGCAACAAACAAAGAATGTCAAGTCACGGAGTTCAAAAGGATAAGCTGTGGTCAAGAAAGTTGCTTGCAAAGTTGCGGTAACTTGCCACATGTCCATGATCGTGAAGGATAAGGGAAATCAGGTGCACTCCTAGTGATGAGATAAAAAATAAGTAGATTCACAAACTTTTTAGATTTTGTCGTGTGGCAGGAGTGGTCGTATGACAGCCAAAGTAGTTTCTCCCATTTCAATTATTTCTATAGTTGTATTTCTGTTATGGATTTTTCTTGTATGAACCACAGTGCTTGAAGTGACTACTTGAACACCATGCCTTCTAATACTGATTCAGAGACAAGAAAAGCCTAATTTCTAAGGATTGGATAAGATCCTTCTTCATTTTTGAGCTCCACATATACTCAGGCAGGTTTTACCTTTTATGATTGCTGTTTACATAGTATGTTATGATGTGGACACTGATTTGCTATGTATCTTTGTTAAATCAACTTATAAATTACCTTGCAAATGACCAAGCATAACCAAATGCAAGATATAACCATACAAACCATGGTTGTAAGCATAACAAGAACCAGTGATACAAGGATTTTCATCCTTCTTCTTTTTATTGTAGGAGGGATAACCTAATGATTCACTCTCCAAGGAATCACTAAAATGGACTTTATACTGCTGACATAGGTCCTTAAATGAGTTCATCTTATCTGTTCTTAGTAACAATAGTATTTTGATTAAATTTGGTTCTGATACCTTGAAATAACTTGGAAAATAATAGGTTATCAGACTAATTTCTGGACTAGTGCCTATCCTTTGGGCTACAGAGTCAAATAAACTAAGATCTCATAGAAACAAAATATAGTAAGCTGCCTTACAACCCACATGCAATTTAGATAAGTTGCCTTACAAATTACCCTGTTACCTCTAAATTATTGTATCAAATCTTTAAACAAAGCAGTATAATCCCTGAAAATACTCACAAAACTTAGTTCTTTCCTTAAAAGAAACTTGCAAGCAATAAGATAGTTACCTAATAACCAAAATGCTTCAGAATGCCTTGCAAACTTAACATAAAAGAGCATACACAGAGAATAAAGAGATAGCAATTGAAGAGAGTAAAATTGCACCATATTTTATTTATATGATCCAGCTTCCATACATGAAAGATCTCACAACTTCAAAAGATATACAGAAATTACGAACATATGAATTCTACAATATATTTTCTCTTCTCCAAAGAATTCCAACATCAAAGACCCTTTACAATTACAACTCTTTTGCTATATATAGGTTTTTGACCATCTTGGAATCCCTTAAGGATGCAACAAGCTTTGGATGGTCATAGAAAACCTAACCCTAAAGTATAAAAGAAAGAAGAAGTGATAGAGAGACTGAGCAAAAAGATGGAAATAGATATTTTCCTCTTCTCCCGATCTGGTGACTGCAATCAGATTTGCATAGATGGTAGCTGATAGTATTTATGTTGAGTCTGAATAGCTGTGCTTGCATACTCACCTACATTCTCCTTTTGAAATAACTATCCCTCTTGTCTTTGAACAGTGGAGTGCCAAGTGTTCACCTTACTCATCGTTCAAGATTTCTTCTTCTACTACAGACTTCTTTTTCTTTGGTGTAGTCATCACTTCCCAAGCTTTCACTTCATCGTCCGATGGCCACTTGAAGTCCTGAGTACTCTGTACTTGCACCTTTTGTCTATCCCATCTAGCATCAGTGATGTTTTTGACATCAAGTAGGAATTTTTTGATATCAGTCTCTACTTTGAAGGCTTCATCCAATATTTTATTGAATCCCTCTATATCAACA
>MU223224.1:3318872-3358818 GCA_018584345.1 Thuja plicata | reverse complement strand
CAGGCATCTACAACCTTTACTTGGTCATCATCTCCCCTCAAGGAAGGAATAAATTTATTAAAATCATTTGAAAAGAGGCTCAATTTAACCTCTATCTGATTCAATTTTCCTTTAAAGAATGAGAGAGTAATATTGACTCTTTTGATCTCATCTCCCACTTCAGTTACTATCTCAGGAAAATCTGGTCTTATGGCTTGTAAAGATGACAACTTCTCAAATAAATTTTTCCTAGCAGACCACTTAGTAAAGTAAGGGTTTAGAATGGCAAGGTACCCCATTACCTCAGTGTGCAAAGCTGGCAACTTATTGTATGTATTTACTACAACATCAGTTTTATCCTTTAGAATCTCAATTCTATGTTGTAGTATGCCTTTCAATTCCCTCAAAGCTATTGCATTTCCCTTTTCTTCATCTACCTTTTGTTCCATAGCCTCTTCTGATTTAGGCTTATCTTCAATTTGTATTGGTGGTGGTTGTGCAGGTACATATACCACCTCAGGCTTTGTCTCCAAATCCTCCATTAATTTCTTTACCATCCGATCCCGCTGGTACAGTTGTATGTAGCACATATCCCTATCCTTAGACAATGCACTTGTTTCTTCCAACAAAGTACCATACCTTTCAAACAATTGTTTAGTCTTGTCTTCATTCAGGTGAGCCCAGTGTGTCATAATTTGGGAGATTTCTAAGTCCCTTGTATTTTGTACAAACCACACCATTTGATTTCCCACCATATTTTCTTGAATATTTACTAATTGGGGCTTTTTGTCTTTTGGGCTTAGGCTCCACATTGCAAAAGCCTGGGATTTTTGGCTATACCCAAACCCTTTTATCATATCTCCCATCTGGACCTCACTAGCCATTTTGAGATCTGGCTGTTTTCTAATTTGGTCTATGATGAAGGCAGATGCCAAATCCCATCCCTCAGCCAATAATATTCCACTTCCCAGCACCATCTTCCTGGCATCCTTTGGCGAGATATCCTCATTTTCAGGATCATAATTCTGTAAAGCCACTAGGGCTTCATTTGTTATTGTCTCTTTTCCATCCACAGTCAATTGGGATCTGAGCTGCTCTGTTTTATGCCATCTTAGGAAGTCTTTAAACTCCTCTGTTTTAACAAAGCTATCATCATCTAGGAATTTTTGTTGATGAAGCAATCTTTCATCAATACAAGCCTTGAGTGGTATCGCAACTTCATCATCTAGGTCAGGCTGTTGTTTTTATCCTTCCCTGATTACTTTTCTTAGGTTATGATCATATAACCTAGTGCCAGGTACTAAGGCCTTAGCCTTATCTTTTTTCTTACTTTGTCCCTCCATTGAAGGCTGCCCTAATTCCAATTTCTGCCTCTTTGCAGCAGGATCCTCTACATCATTAGGTTGGGAAGCAACTGTCACATCTATAATGTGACCTTTCGCTCCCTGCAACTGTGGAATATCAGCTATTTCTTGCTCTAAGGCTTGTTGTGGTGAAGGATACATAGTAGGACGTGCATAATCACTGCCACTACCACTATCATATTCTAATTCTGAATGTTCAGGTGTCTGAGCACCTTTTTTAATCCAGGACTGTATCCAGTTTCTCTACAAGCACATAATAGTTGTCTATCATGGCCTTAATTCTATCAAAATATGGGAGGTTAGGGTAAAAACCCCCAAAAGACAACCCATTTCTTTTTATTTGCTTCTCCAGTTTCAGCAACTCCTGGATTCTCAGTCTTCTTGTATGAATGTCATCTTCATCCAAGATATTCCTTGTTGCATCTTCTTCTATGCACTCACAGTGGACATTTGTATTAGGGATTGTAGGAGTATACAATTTTCTAACCCCTACCATGAAGCCTTTTGGATCAATGTATCTATAATGGGCTGCCCCCATCCTGTATTTCTCTAACCACTAACCCACTGCATCAATGGCATTCTTGCTAATTGTAAAGTTGAGAATCTTGAATTGCCTAGGGGTTATAGTCCCCTTCTTGTGCGATGCAAAGTGCTCATTATCTGTTAATAATAACTGCCATATGAATTCCATTGCAGCCACTCTTACAGGCACATGATACGGTAATAAATGAGGTGGGTGAATACACCCATATACTCTGATAATGGTATAATTCTCCTCCAAGAAGAAATCACCCCAATTATGTTTTTCAGGCTAATTATCTGTATAATCACAAGGCCTGAGCAGTTGTATGATCTTCAATGAGACTCTTGTCCTGCTTGTTCCCAAACTCTGCACCATTGGATACACAATCCAATTCTGAAAAGCACAGTAGTCACATTTCCTAGAAGTGTAATTCCAAACCCTCACTCAAAATTGGATAGGATTTGGTACTGACTGGTAGAATCTCTGGGGAGTTAGATTATTAACGTCCATGATTACAAAATTGAAGTACAAGAGGAGATGCATAAGGACTAAGTAATGCAAGAATTTAGGTTCCTTCTCCTTTGGATTCTTTAGTCTTTTCTGGGTTTCAATGAAACCCTCATGCATTTCATCAATTATGTGCTGTATGTAATCATAACTAGTGCTTGAATGCACCTCTTGTAAGTCTAGCACCATCATCAGGATGCCAACATTGATTTTCTTTGCATCTCCATCTCTTCCTAGGACTCTACAGAGAGCATAAGAGATATACTTAATGTAGAAGTGTAGATCCTTATAATAATATGGATTTGGCTCGGCTATAGGATCTAAGTACTTTCTCACTTCTTTCAACATGTGTTTTTGCAATAAGCCTTTAGCAATAGCAGGCTTCAAACTATACCTCTTCTCCTGCTTTGTCATGTCAATTTTAGTAGACATGGTACTAAATAAGCCAAAGGCTTGCATGAATAAATTCCTATTCAAAATTAAAATGGCAGTGCCATCATCCCTTTTGATGGTCTTTGTCAAAACATCATAGTGATTGGCTAGGTCTAAGAATAAGTCTATGTCTAGGAAGACATCAGGAACAAGTAACCTAGCCAAACCACAGGTCCAAGGGTTTGATACTAGGATGGGCTTATCAAATTTTTTATAGAAATAATTGAAAAGGGAGAAACCTTTGTGCCTGGAGTCACAGCATCTCGAATGTCCTTGTACTCATCAAGGAGAACATTAGCATTAGCCTTCTTATTCTGTGTTGAACCAGGCAGGAGATCGAGGAATTCCTAAGAAAAACTTGCCTTTCCTTTCTGTTCCTCTTCACTTTCTCCACTTGTCGAAGCAGCACTCATATCCTCACTCATACTTGCAACACCTTAAATCTCTTACTCCTATCTGATATTGAAACAAATCTATCTCAGAGATTAGCTGACCGTCCTGTGCACAATTTCTTGAAATTTAGAACTCTTTGATCAATTTGGAAACACTGCAAACTAAAATATCTCTTTCTGAAAACTTAGCAACTTGGGTTCTGAAAACTGAAAGCATGGTGAATGAAAATGAATGTACCATCAACTCTTTATAGCCATCATTCATAGTACATAGCTCATAATTCGGAAACATCAGTTCCGTCATTAATTCGACATACTGTGAACTTGAATGAAAACCTAGCCGTAGTTCCATGAGCTTGACAGGAAATCAAATGTTTAAAAATGAATCCTCGGAACAATCATACAACATTTAAAAGAGCTGACATGTCACACTGTGATTCGTTAACTGTCTTACATTTTAGCTACTCTTTTTGCACAGTAATCAAAATACAAGCCTGTGATTGGTTACCGAGTGATTTATACTGTCACATCACAAACTGCCACCATTTTTTAGATTTTGGGATCAAGCGACTATGCGATTGCATAAAGTCTCTTTGTCGCGGGCCTTTGTCACTAACCCATGGTTTATCTCGAGACATGGCGACAGTGCATTTTCTTACCCTTGGCTAACCCGAGTCACGATCTGGCGATCACGCGACCCAACTAAAATCATAGTCGCGCACAGTTAAGACTAACTCATTATCCTTTTTGAGACTTTGCGACTAACCTTTGCGCTTAACTTCTTACGGTTATCTCCTAGTCGCTGAGTGTTTCTATTTCATGGCAAGACTATGTGACCACACCTAGTCGCCCGATCGCGGACTACAAGTCCTGAATGTTTAATTTTACCATAACAGGTTATATGCGCCCTTTTTCCACTTCTGACGACTGCGTGACATACCTTAATCGCCAAGTTGGGAGGACTTTTCCCTTTGGGAACTTTTCTTCTTAGACTTTGTGACCACCGTTAGATCCTTTGATCTCTTTATCCTACGGCCGTTGTTTAATTGCCGAATATTCATGCACACCCTTAAATCTTTCTCAGACATCACGACTGAAAGGAGAGTACTTAGTCTCGTTATCACTGAGTCCATTTTCTACTTCTGGCGACTATGCGATAATTCTTTAACAGCTACTCACCTTTTGACACATGTCACACAGTCATTTTTTCACTTAGTGCATAATGGAGAACTGAGTCATTATCTTGTTCTGGCGACATCCTGACTATACTTTACTGCAAACCTCAGACGGTCAGTCGCAAAGTCTCAGTCAAAATCTCTTAACCGCTGTTCCATCTCGAGACCTCACGACTAAAGGCTTTTCTTAACTTTTTAACTTTGGATTCATTTGGTGAGAAAGCGACATGAAGTGATTGTGAAGTCTGAAGACGTTTTGATAACTGTTGAGAATCTCCCGCGATTACCCGACTAAGCAGTGGGTCCCTTCTGCATAAAGCTTTATAACATAGTTATCCTGCGACTACCTGACATGAAGAAATCACTGAGTCTCGTA
The DNA here is from genome assembly GCA_018584345.1 of Thuja plicata. Classification (NCBI taxonomy): domain Eukaryota; kingdom Viridiplantae; phylum Streptophyta; class Pinopsida; order Cupressales; family Cupressaceae; genus Thuja; species Thuja plicata. Next base: position 3,354,070 of record MU223224.1, on the reverse strand, counting down.
ATGCCAAAGGAATATTCTGAATTTGAACGAGACTACGCGACATAAAGGAAAATGCCAAGTCGGGTTGCCAGAAATGGATAGCAAGGCATGGTGCCATAAATGGATATGCACATTGGGGAAATCCTGTTGAAAGTTCAATTTGATAAGACAAGCACAAGAAACAAGGAATATTTGGTAGACTAAAATTTTCAAAAGATCAAGGTGTTTTCAGTAAGAATTGTTATGGATTTTGATGTCTTTGATTGTTTACCTCTATACGCATGCATTTTCAGACATTGAAGGGTGACTATCAAAGTACATTCCGCAGAAGTGAATAAGAATTTGGAAATTATAAGTATGACCTTTTCATGGCTTATTTTCCTAGATGTTAACGAAAATATATATTGTTGAGGATAAGCAGTGTCTCTAGATACAAATGAAGAAAGAGTATTGGGACTGATTGCACGGGGAAGAATACACCATAGTTTAAGGGATATTAAAATAAAGATGGGTAGTTGAAGCAAAATTAAAAAGTGAACTATCTTGAAAACTCACAAATCATAAGAGATTCAACTTTTTTATACCCTTTGACTCAAATATACTGGCTAGTTGGCTGGAGAAGAGAACGAGGAGATGTTGGGTCCTTAGGTTTCTCTTTCTGAATTATTTTTAGAATATGTTGATGCTGTTGGAAGAGATTTGATGAGAATATTGCATCCTCACTTCTCCTGTATCAAAAACACCTACTATGCTATATTGGCCCATCTCTGGTGTCTGTTTGTCCTGATAGTGAAATTTTTGTCACTAACTGATTGATAATGCATATTAATGCCATACTTTACAAGCCCTAGAAAAACTTTACTAGGATCTTTTCCCTGCTTTCAACATAGTTTTCTAGATACTTTTTACTTATATTTTCTATTATGTGGCATGCTGCCACCAAACCTATTTTGTGGTTAAAAACACTTAAATACGCTACGCTTGAATCAAAATGTTATATTACTTATTTTGGAATTATGGGTATGTCTCTTTGAAATGAATTAGCTGTTTAAACATGAATGATATATGCATATCTTGTTGTTTTTTAATCATAAATGTCTCTGTCCTAATATTTGGAGTGCAACTCATCGATTTAGCAATTGTTGCCTTGACCAGGTAAAATGCGCCCATGTACTAGATGCTTGACCTGGTCTTATAGCGGGTGCACATAAAGAAACCTCACGCACAACACCACCAAGCGGATTCAAGATGATCAAGGTGGCAGTGGCCGAGCAAAGACCTAGGCATCATAATAAATTCTTTGAGGAAATATAGGAAAGAGTGAGTTAGATTTGTTGTCAAAAACATTTCTTTCCTCTTTCATGGATCTATTCAATCTCTAGTTTTATAGTTTCCTTTCATGTTTAATAGGACTATAATAAAATATCTGCCTATATCTATGGCATGATTAAGGTAGTAATTAGATATTTTTCCTTCTTTAAATAAATCCCCACTCTTGCGTGAGAAGGAGGGCGTTATCAGTTATAGTTTACATTCTGTTTCTTTACAGTTGAATTTTGTAATCCATTTTTTATCAATAGAAAATGAAGTTTTAAATCTACAGTTCAGTATAATTGAGTTTGGATACTCACTCAAGGGGGCCAACTTGGTGAGGAATTTGTATCAGGTAGTTAGGATCATTTGCATATAGTTTAAGTTTTCTGCATCTTGGTATCGTAATTCTGGTGTTATCACAGTTCCTACAGCCAAAGCCATAGGATAGTCCAATACTTCATGTAACCAAAGAGGTAGAGCTATTGAAGCATTATAATTGTGCTCCCAAGTCTTTGTGTTCCTTCAAGCACTTTCACTTCTGCATTTCCTTTCCAACATTTTTTACAGCTATAGAATAGTTTCCTTTCAAAGCAATTTGTTTCTTGCAGCTATAGAATAGTTTCCCTTCAAAAGTAATTTGTTTCCTGTAGCCATAGCATGGTCATAGTAAGAATCCTTGGTGCATACACTTTGCTGACCCATTTCAAGTAATACGTCCTTGAGTTGATAAATTAAATGAGTTTCTATAAAGGAGGATAACTGCTCGGTCAGATGTCCAATCCCTAAGTCATGGTACTTGCCTAGTTTTTGATACCTTAATAGAACTGATCATTTTTGGCACCATTTTTGGGGACAGTGTCGAGCCAAGTTATTTTACACAACCATTTGTAGAATTCAATTCAAGCATGCACATATTTTTTAAATAGAGTTTTCTACAAAAAAGTCTTTCACTCCACCACCATAATATTCATTTATCTGTATGCATAGAAGAAGAAGAGACGCTCTAGTAAGGTATTAATCAAATTACCCCAATTACCATTTAGGAGATATCTTTGTACCAAAAGGTGACAAAGAGGAGGTTCAGCTCATGGATGCAATCATAGACCTTCTGTTGACGGGGTTTTTCTGACCGGGTCCGCCAACAGTCATAAGTTGTCACCGGGTTCCGGGGAAACCGGCCAACTCCGCCTGCAAAGGTTGTCCGGGGGGAAAAAGATCCTCCGGGCCTTCAAGCACCTGGGTGTCAGGTCACAACGGTGTGGGGCTCGGTTGGGAGAGGTGACTATTTTCAAGGGGGATAGCTGGTTTCTTCAACTCATTCTCTCCAGAGATTCAATAGAGTAAGGTTCTCCCTAGCATCCTACACTTAGCAAATAAAGCAAAAAAAAAGATCCTGCAGGGTTAGAAGAAATTCATCTAACTACAGTCATGCTGAAATGTCTAGAACATCAATAATACTCTGATAAACTATACTAAATACCGAAGAAATACATAACCATCAGCTAGCATTTTATCAGTAGCGGGAGTAAAGAGTTCGTTAATCTACTTTAACATACCAGAGTAAAAGACATAAAGAATATCAAAACATGAAATACTATTAACTCAGAAGTAGGAATGCCAAAAACATCATTGCCAAGAATTCTCCCTTCTTTATTAATGTTCCTTCCAGCAAGCACTGGTGCATGATACAATGGCGGCTCCAGGGGAGCATCTAACTATTGAGAACAAAATAATGGAGCATTGAGCTCTGCAACTAAAATGAGAAATTCCTTTGCTATTATCATGGACAATAATTTCATCAATTTTTCCAACCCTTGGAAATGGGCCGATCTGCCTATTTATACAACTTTCTTCTAACCCTAACCCTATTTACATCATGTTCCAGTAAAATACAATATCTGGGGGCCGGTACTACCTGCGCCACCCTACAATAGACCTAGAGACAGAATAGGTCTGCCATGTCAGAAGAATAAGATGAGGATACACAACGGAAGAATCGGCCTTGAGAAGAGAGCCAGAAAGGAGAAAGAAGAAAGTAGGTCCCCCGGGGACTGAGGCTACATGCCTCATAAATGGGAAATGCGGTGCCCTGTCTCCAATGTGCCAGGTGTACCTCTGAGCGGCACCTCGAGAAGATCACCCTGTCAGGAACCAATTGCTGAGTCGACGCATCTTTGATGTGGCCAACCACCTTCTGACAGTCTTTATTAACCACTTTTGAAAGTGACCGGTCGGCCTCGGGGACTGGGACACGGATCACTTTAAAGAATACAAAATTTTTGGATCCGGGACTCCGGGATCCGAGAACTTTCACCCCAAAAAGAATAAAGAATGCTCAATGTGAGCTTTCCCCAGCCTCCAGAGAAATCTCAAGGCTGCTTATTGTCGTTGAAGGCCCAGAGGAGGCGGGATATGCCATCTTCGTCAATATCCTTCAGGCCGGCCCTTCTGTGCTTGGCCACTTCAACTTGTTCCCCCAGGTCTGGAACATTTTCTTTGAATTCGTCTGCCATCTTCACCGCGTCATGACCACTAAGTATCATGCGGGTTAGTCTTTCCATTTGGGCCCCATCCATCCCCTCCGGAGATTGATATTGGGACTTCATTATTTCATCAAAACTCCCCAAAACTGAATCTTCGGGGGTACATGTATCTGTACTGAGGGGATCAGCCCCGGAAGTCTTTATTACAAAAGACCTATATAAATTAGAAGAATACTTCACCATATTTACCTTATCTTGTAAGGACCCTACCAGTTGCTTGGTCACCTCCAATGTGAGGTCAAGTCTGGAGTGCTGGGTTCTCACAAAATCAAATGATTCCTCACCCAGAATTCTGGATTCGGAAACCATATCCTCTCCCAAGGTAAGAAGCTCTTCAAGCTCCACTTTCCATGTGTGGTAATTTTTGGCATCACCCTCCCACTGCTCAATAAGTGCTTCCGCTTGATGAATAACCTGTCGGGCCATGTAAAAATTAGGGAGGGTGGACGCCAGGAACTGTTGGGTGTTTCCTATTTGCAAGGTGACCCACTCGTCCACTGCTTGGGCTTTCTTTTTCATCACTCGTAGGGAGTCTATGTCACTCTGCGGTAATTCTTCTGAGGTGGAGGACTCTGGAGGAGCGGCATTGATTGGTCTAGCTAGCTCAGTAAGAAACCCCATAAGGTTTGCGTTCTTTTCCTTTTCAGCCTTGAGCCTCTGGGCTTCCTTTTCATATCGGGCCTCCACTGCCCTTGCTGCCTCCCTCAGCAAATCTACCTCACCTTGCTTTCCCCTTTTGCCTAGGGATACCTCTGCAACATTGTAGTCTGCGAGATCTGCGGTTGCTTCATCAGCACCTGGGGGAGGTGTTGCCACAATGACAACTATTTCTCCGCCTGGCCCAGTTCAAAGACTGTGAACTGTCTGGGCTTTCTTGGCCTTTGGCGGGGCCTGGACTTGGGCCATCATTTTTGCTAAGGAGAGAGGAATCACAGGGGTGGACTGAGCCTTCCTTTTCCTTCTCTCTACCAGCCACTAAGGGGGGAGGGGTGGCCTTCCTGCCAGAATTTGTTCCCTTGATTCTTCCCCGGTGTTTTGTGGCTGCGATTCCTCGGTGGCATGGACCTCATATGTCCTCCCTGCCTCGACTTCTTCTGCAGCAGTATTTTCTTTGTCAACCTCCATCTCCTCAGCCTTGTCCTATATGTCTATTGCTGGGTCTGGACCTTGGTAGGCTTCTTTGGGGATTTCTTCTTCAAGTTGTTCTTCTTCTTCTGCCAGGGTCTCTTCCTCTGCTGGTAGTAGGGGAGGTATCAGGCCGAGATTCAGAGTTTGGGCCGCTGTGATAACCTGCCCGAAGGTTGCTCTGGGAGTGGCCCTTGGAACATGGCGGCTGGGGTTACGGTTATTCCTGAAGGTTTGGTTCCCCCAGCGGATGCCATTTGTTCACCTTGCCTTAGTTGGTCCACTCCCGGACCTTGTATTTCTTGAGTCCCAGAGATAACCTCTAGTTCTGGCTCTTTTTCTTCCGCCTGCTGCTCCTATTCCTGTGTAGGTTCTTGTCCCACATCTTGTTCTGCAGTCTCTTGTTCTTCCCCCAGGACTTCTACCTCTGCTTGTGTATCATCCCCCTTCAAATTCCTGAATTCATCAGCAACAAATACATCAAATTCTTCTTCCGGAGGTGGACTGGCCGGGACCTCTGCAGGCTCTATTTCTTTCTCCCGCTACGGGGAACTGGAAGAAAGGATCTCTACTTCTCAGGGGAGGGATTTCTTTGGCACTGGTACCAGCTCTTCTTTGACCTATCTGATGTGCTTCCTCTTCCTCCGGGTAATCAAAGGTGGCCCCGCATCGGCTATTGCTGCCACCTCCATGGGATCCACCCCTGTTGCCGTCACCATTAGGGCTGCAAGCGACGGGGAGGAAGAGGGACGAACTGGTCTGGCCATGAGCGGGGGAGTGGCCAGCCTCGTTATTAACTGTTCCCTCATCTGCTGGGAGGCCGCCACAGATTGCTTGATCTACTCCTGTATAGGGACTTCTTGCGTAGGAGGGGTCGTGTCTATCCCTTTTCCCTTATCTACACCCTGTGAAGAAGTCCCGGCCCCTGGGGTCAATTTGGGTGCCGGTTGTGGTGTTGACTTTGGCACCGGTCGGGGAGCTTCACGAATACTCCCGGGGCACACCCTCTTGAAATAGGCGTGACTTCACTCGACCACCTCCTGAGTGAAGTCCTCAATTGTGGGCCCCTCCTAGGTGGCCCAATATATTGCTGGCAAAGCCATTTTATCGATCCCCTTGGCCTTGTACTGGGGGTCGATGGTGGGGGCGGTGTCTGAGAAATTCTCTGGGAACCTCCAGAGTCTCAATAGTTGCATCATTCTGGCCGTCATCCTGACATAGTGCCGGCTTCGTACTTCCACATCATCTTTTCAATCTGCCTAGAAGTCCTCCATATGTATAAGATGGGGATCTGAAGCCTGGGGCATTGCCGTGGCAATCTTCCCATGCGGATCAAAGTTTTTCCGCGCCAGATAGAATTCCTGCAAGTTATAACTTTTTAGCTCATTGTCGGCCTCCTTCGCGGCGGCCAGACTGTAGGTGTAATTCCCACAGGTGATTGGGAACGGGATTTTGGGGATCTTCCTGAGGGAAAAGAAGGCATGCAACTCCATCAGCTGCCTGCAGTATTCCAACAGCACGATCTTGTCCCCACAGTGCTTGGGCAACAAGTAGGGTTTTCCGGAGAAGCCGGTGACCCTAATATATGTGTGCTGTTAGAATTGAATATAGTAGTGTCCATAACTACTGACTAACTTCATCGCCTCAGTAGATAGGCGGTATCCGGCGTCCCGGGTGGGGGTAAGCAGATGGTAATAAACGAACAAGTCATTTACCCGGCAGAAACTAGGGAAGATGGCCTCCCATTGAACCTGTGGGAAATGGTCCCACAGTGCCTTTTGTTCCGGGCCAATCCTGAGCACGCCATCTGTAAGTAGGCCGTTGGAGTGGGGCCTCTGTTGTGCTAGGGCCCATAAGACATAAGAAGACATATAGAACTTCTTCTTCCTGTCCAGCTGAAGGAACTGGGAGTCGACATGATTAGAGATTATTGCAGCCCAGTCGAAGAATTCTCCCTTGGTGGAGATGCCGAGGAGGAAATAATACATCTATTTGGAAAACTCCTGGGTGGAGGGCTGCCCAAATACCCGGGCTAATGCTATTATCCCCATCTGGATGCTCTCCTTGAATTCAGAGCTGGGGATTTCTATCTTCATCCTCTTTGGGTCCCGCTTTGGGGCCTTAAGCCAGTGGGTATTCATGTACACCCGGGCAGCATCCTCCGGTTGTGTAAACTGATCCAAGGCATCAGTCCTTGTAACTACTATGGCTCTGTTGAATTATGGGATTTCCAATCCCACCCGTAATGTGTCTGCGTTGAGGGATACCAAAGGAGTGGGGTATCACGTGGGTTTTGTGGCTGCAAGCATAACAGCCCGAACAGAGGAGTTGTAGTTGGCCGCTAGCGTCACGATAAGCTCTGGAGACTGCACGGAGCATGGGAAGCAAGCTGCCCGGAGGATCCCGGAGCCTCCGACATTAATCGCTAATTGATCTCCAGCTTGCCGCTGGATGTGCATCACTTTTACCAAGGCCTGCATCTCTGCCCACATTTTAACGTTGGTGTCGGTTATAAGCTTAACCTTGGACTCAATCTTTGAGCCCATGATGACGTTGTTCTACATGAACTTCATGGTGAGGGGCAGTTTCTCTAGAGCCCTTTCCATCTTGGATTTTACAGCTGCCCTGGTGGTCGTTGAGGGAAGTTCTGGACTTCCGGGCGGAGAGGATGCGGATGCTTCATACATGATTGATAGATGAATTTTGGGAACCTCCAAGGCAAAGCGACTGTCAGAATATTTTTATCACAATAAAATTGTTACGCCGGGGTCCGGAGATCTTACCACCGCGACGTTCACTTTTCCTGAAAAGTTAGTTTCATGCAAAGATACCCGAAAAAGCAAAACACATTGTAAACTTAAAATCTTCATTAAACATCCGGGTCTGGGGATCTGATCACACTAGGTGAAGACACAGGATGGGTGGTGGTAAGAGACCCAAAGCCTAGGAAACGACCGTTAGCGAGAATGTGTAAAAAGCCAAGTCATCACGCCTACGTGGGTGCCACGTGCGTAGGTATTAAATGAAAGTTATGGTGATGACGGCGGAGCCAACTATCTGAATGCACGAAAAGGGAAAGCCACCTAGCTGGAATTGATTGTGCGCATGGGATATAAATGAGGTTCTGACAGACTCCATGGAGGAGAGAGAAAACTGCCTGTTTGAAACCAGCCGAGAGCCGAGCTTCAAACAGGTGGTTTTCTGCCTCGAAGCGAGCTTGGAGGTAGAAAACCAGGCACCGAGGTGACTCGACCAGCTCATTTAGCCACCTGAAAAGATATACACGGAGCTAAAGGGTATATACATAGAAACAAGGAGAATATACAGAGACTATATTACAACTATATACATATATACATGAATATACAATGCAGGATGACGCCCGCGGGAAAATGAGACAAGGCAAAAACATATATACAGTTATTTACAACTTTACAGAGAGACCACCTCCGTGCAGAGGGCAGAAAACCCTCTGGCAGAGAGCCGACCCACCAACGGGCGGCAAAACCAGAAAATAGAAAAGCAGACGAAGCAGAGAAACGAAACAAACAAAACCAAGAACGAAACAGAGAAAAACCAGAGAAGCGAGAGAGGAAACACCAACCTGAGAACACAGAAGGCGGAGGAAAGAGAAAGATTACTGCGGGAGCTCTGCAACAGCTCGAGTTGTCAATGGCCAGAGTCACTACCACAAAGCACTTGCACTTGCCTGAGAACGGCTGAAAATGTTAAGCGCTGATTACTATAAACTCTCTGCAAATGCTCTGTTAATCACTTTGAAATAGCTCTCTAATTCACTTTAATTGCTCGAAGGTTTTAATCATGGTAAATGTGAAAGTGACAGATAAATTCTATTTATACCCGCGGTAAAAGGTAATCCTCTTCCTTCCAGCAATCTCCGGACAAGAAAAACCTCCAGACTCCGGGCTCAGAGATTCTTCATGATAATATCTTTAAGAACATCATGGCGGAGAATCCCGGAGTCCAGAATCCGGTTCCCAATGAAGGACAACCTCCAGGACCAGAGTCCCGGAGACGAAAATTGAACAAATGCAACACCGCACCGGGGGAAGAAAACCCCAGAGAAAGAGAACAAAAGGGATAGACAAGGCAAAGTTGCAAGCAAAAGCAGAAAAAAAGAAGCAAAAAAAAGGGGGACCCAACATTTTGCACACAAAATGTTGGGACGAGGATGTAGGGCATAACAAATGGCGACTATCTGGGACAAATGCCATAGCGCATTTAAGAACTATAGAATCTCTGGTTAGCAAAACTGGAAGAGGCAGCCCACCAGAGCGTTTGATAGGCGAAGAGTAACATGTCTGAGAAAATCCAACCACACATGAATCAGTGCATAGTCCTTCATCAGTGGTACCGTGTGTGCTTTGGAAAGAAATCAAGCCGATGACCTCTGGGAGGAATAGAGAAGAGGCGCTAATTACATCAAACCAGTCATCAATTTTCTTGTTTCCCCCAGAGACCGGAGTTCTTTCCCGCTTTTTCTCTTGTTATTTTGCTTGTTTCTGGGTGGGGAAGGTAGTACTTCTTTCACCATTAAGCTTAAGCTTAGCTAATTTTAATGGCGGTACTTCTTTCACCTATCCACCTATATTTAGATTGTTTGAAGAGGGGATAAAACTATGGACCCGAAAAGAATCTCTTAAAAGTTTCAGACCTAGGTCAATCAATTAGTACAGCCGATCTACCCTCAGTGTGTCCAATTACTTGTTCCTTATATTATTATTTTGTTCACTTATTGCCAGATTCTGGGAAAGAACGCCCAATGAAGATTCCTCAAAACATGCCATATCCTGTGAAACGAACCTCGGAGACCGGGCCGGCTCCACCGTGCTAAAGATAGATTCTAAAGTTCACCATGCCGTAGACATTGTACCGGAGGCCAAAGTTATGCGAAGCATTCCAATTCCTGCAAGACAGGACAAAACGCCGAGACCGAAAGAAAACCAAAAATGAAAATAAAGACGGCAAAAGAGGACTGTCCCGGAGGACAGCCGACAAGGCTATTTATAAGGTAGGGTACCTCGCATGAGGTACCCAGAGGGTTTATTTACAAGCGAAAATATTTACATAAAATACAACTTAGGACGAACTTACCCTACTCGAAGTAGTGTTTAAGAAACTGTCGATTAACGGGCAATGCGACAGGTTCTCCAGTCAAGGTGTTAAGGTGGTAAGTATTTGCCCCGCAAATTTTTGAGATCAAGTATGGTCCGAGCCAGAGCCACTGGAACTTGGTATGCTTTCCTTTCTTCTCCTGGGCCTTGTCCCACAATAGGACCAGATCTGAGATCTGAAAAGCCTTATATTGGGCTCTTCTGTCAAACCATTGTTTTACCATGGCTTGATGACGCGCAAAATGTTCAAGGGCTGCGTCTCTATGTTCTTCCATCTGTACCAGCTTTAAAAGCCAAACTTCTACGATGTTGTCCCTGTTGCTAAATTCCTGCATGAACTGTAAAATTGGGATTTGTAAATTGACTGGGAATACAGGGTTCTGGCCATAAATCAGATGGAACGGTGATGTTCCCAGGGCGGCCTTGATGCAAATGCGATCCGCCCAGAGGGCAAATTTCAATTTTTGATGCCAATCCCAGGAATTTTGTTCTAACAGGTGTTTGATCACTTCAAGTAGATTTTTGTTTGTTGATTCAACAACGCCATTTCCCTGGGGATAATAGTTGCTGGAGAACTTCAGTGTGATCTTTCGATTGTAGGTCCATTCAAGTAGCTGCGCCAAAGAAAATGCCAGACCATTGTCACATACCAAAGCAAAGGGTATTCCAAACCTTGTGACGATGTTTTCTTCCAGGAACTTGATAACCACGTCCGCCGTTTTGTTTTTGCAAGGTATAGCTTTAGACCATCAAGTGCAGTAATCAGTAGCAATAAGGATGTATCGGTGGTTGGCAGACCAATTGGGGTTGATTTCCCTGATGAAGTCGAATGCCCATTGGGCAAATGGTCTAGCCTCGTAGACTGGTTGCAGAGGCATGGCTGGGTTACGCTCACGATGCGCTGCGGTTTGACAAGTATGGAATTTCCTAGCATGAGCGTAAACATCCTTGAATATACAGGGCCAATAATACCCGGCCCGAAGGATCTGATGGGCAGTGGCATCGGCTGAGCCATGCCCGGTTCTAAACTGTCTGTGGAACTCATCAATTATTCTTATAGCTTGGTCCCTGTCGATGCACTAGAGGTACACTCCCTCGTAGTTTCTGTGATAAAGCGTGGAGTTTTTGATCATGAAGTGAGCGCTTCTCATCCGCAGGGCGTGACGTTTGTGGGGAGGTAACCCCTATGGACATTTGTTGTTTAGTAACAAGTATACCAAATCGGTATACCACGGGTCTTGGGTGATGGACTCCACTGTGTAAGTTTGGCATTCTATGTGGGGAGTCTCTTCTGCCATTGCTCGACTTAGTCCCTGGCCTCGGACTATCTTCATGGGCTGCATTTCTAAGTCATATTCCTGGAGGATGGCCATCCATTTCCCCCGTCTCTCACCCAACTCACTCTGCATCAGTAGAGATTTGACGGCCTGATCCGGGATGATAGCATGTACTTTGCTCCAGAGAATATAATGCCAGAATTTATTCACGGCGTGAACTAGAGCGAAGGCCTATTTTTCTAGTGGTGAATACCGGACTTCGACGTTCTTGAAGGGGGAACTCATGAAGGCTATTGGTCATTCCTCTCCTTCAACCTTTTGGGTCAACACTGCCGTAGCAGAATGCGGCGAAGCAAACGAGTAAATGTAAAACGGAAGGGAGTAGTCCAGACTAGCCAGGACAGGTGCTTCCGTGATTGTCTGTTTGATTTGGGCAAATGCTCGTTTTGCTTCCGGACTCCACTCAATCTTAGTATCCTTCTTCATCATCTCGTTGAGTGGTTTAACTATTTCTACGAATCCTATGATGAATCATCGTACAAAGTTGATCTTTCTGAAAAAGGACCGCATCTCTTTCTTGCTGCCAGGCATCTGCAGATTTAGCAATGCTTCGACTCTATCAGGGTCTATGGATATACCCTTCTCAGAGGCAATATGCCCGAGCAACTTCCCCTCGGTGACCCTGAATATGCACCTCTTGGGGTTGAGGGATATTCCATATCGACGACATCTCTCGCAAATCTAAGCGAGATGAGCGGGATGATCACGCCTGTCCCAGGAAAAGATAGTCAAATCATCCATATAGATGATTATGCACCGATTTACGAGGCCCTCGAACGCAATGTCCATGGCCTTTTGAAATGTAGCGCCTGCATTGATTAGACCAAAGGGCATTCTCTTGTACGCAAACGTTCCCCACTTAGTGGTAAACGCTATTTTCTCTCTGTCCTCATACTTGACCATGGCCTGGTTATATCCTGAATATCCATCCAAGAAGGACATCATCTGAGATCCGTTTACTATCTGCAACACCTCATCCAGCAAGGGGAGAGGGTGATTGTCTTTTTTAGATGCCTTGTTCAAATTTCAAAAATCCATGCAAAGGCGGATCTCACCATTTTTCTTCCTGACAGGGACCAGGTTGGCAACCCACGTAGTGTGCCGGATTGGGAAGAGTATCCGGGCTGACAACAGTTTTTTCACCTCTTGACGAATCAGAGGCTCTATCAAGTGGTTGACCGGTCTTTGCTTTTGCCGGAATGGCTTAGCATCAGGCTTCAGGGGAATAGTATGGGTCATGATGGATGTATCATATTTTTTCAAGTCTTTATAACCCCAGGCAATTACGTCGATGTATTCTCGGAGAACCGCGATAATCTTCTCCTTTTCCTTAGGGGAGCAGGAGGTACCAATGTGAATGATCTTCTCTTCACCGGGCTGACCGATGTTAACCTTTTCAAACTTTCCTCCCTCAGGGGAGGATGACACCCTCTCACGGGCACGAGGGTCCGAGTCAAAGATTCGTTCCAGCGCAACCATCCCCTTTGGGATGGTGTTAGTGGGCAGGTCCATGATCCCATCATCTTCATCACCCTGTCCAGTATCGTCGTGGTCTTGTTCCTCCGCTATCTGGTCTTCAAAGACAACAACATTCGCCATGAAGGCCAAGATGTGTTGATCATCCTCAAAAACCTGAAAGTGGGTGACATTATCTAGAATGGACGAGGTGGGGACCATCTCAACTGAAAATCTCCAGAGTCGCGAGCCAGCCATTGGCTCAAGTGTGCTGGAAAAAATGGCAAGGGCATCTGGGACATAGTTCCATTGCCGGGGAATGAGGTCAATGCCAAAGGCATCAAAATCTTCGATAAGGCTCCAAGCTCGATTGCGGTATGCGGCCAGCCTTTTGTCATGACACGTGTATTGACTCTGAACTTGTCTAAAAATCAACTCTGAATCGCCTAGAGCCCAGAGGCGGGTGATTCCTTTCCTTAATGCGAATAAGAGTCCAAGGACCAAAGCCTCGTACTCTATGACATTGTTTGTACAGTTAAACTACAGCCTGTAGGACACGAGGAAGGACTTTCCTTGCGGGTTGATTAGTTCTACCCCAGCCCCATAGCCTTGTTTGGACCAGGACCCATCGAACTTCAGGGTCCATAATTCATTGTTTGTAATTTGGGGCCGGGGAGGGGTAGTTTTTGGATTCTTGCTGGGGGACTTGGGGGCCCCTTCCCGGACTACCGACGTGAAAGTAGAATTTTCCTCTAGAGTTTTTTGAATTTGGGATTCCCGGGGAGATGGCACCAAAGGAGCGCAACCCATAGGGACACTGGGTCCCGGGGAATCCGTTACATGTTGCTTGTTTTGGAGGGTATCAAGGTGCCGGTTAGCGATCGAAAGACATGGTCCACACTCAAGTTTTGAATGTTTCTGGTAGTGTACTCAGCACCAAGTGCCGGATAGGAGTGTGGCGAGGGTTGCTGTGGGGTCTTGAGAGTCTACCTCAGTTCTCATCTTCTCTTCGAGGTCTTGGGCTCTCTGTAGTACGGCGGGCTCTTCTCCGAGGATAAAATTAAATGTTAAGATTTCAAAAGGTTTGTACACCCCCAGGGAAGTCTCAGAGAAAAAGATCTCATTGAACCTCCCAACTTCAGTAAGGGCCTGTTTCATCCGGGGCTCGCTTTTGACCCGAATCTTATTTGATTCTCCTTCCCATGGAAGCCATAGGTGGGTGAAGTCGGTCGAAAAGTATCCATTCAAGGACTTAGACCAATTCTAACTTAATAAAATCTCGTAAGTCTCTGGGATGTCCACCACTTGGATGTCAATGATACTGGCTATCCTGGGGTCATGGATAAGATGTATCCGGACGTTCTTCAATTCCCCCACCATTTTTACAGCAGTCTTATCCAGCTAGATCACTGTGCCATTAGACGGGGTGGGGTGGAATCTGAGCTTCTGACAAATAGACAAGGGCATGATGTTACCTGAAGCTCCAGAGTCGACTAGGCAATTGTGTATATTCTTGCCATGTATATTCAGGCCTAGTAAGAAGGGAGGATCCTCATTATTCCCTCAGAAGATAGCCGCATTAGCATCTTCGAATGAGACGGTCTTGGGCGGGCGGCTGACAGCTTTCGGGTTCCCTAAGAGCTTCAGAAGAGACTTCTTCTGCTCGGTACAGTACAACAAAACCTCCATCAAGGTCATGGAGGTGGTGGTCTGTTCTAACACTTTCGTAATGTCAAATCTTCCTCCCGGGAACTGGTGATTTTCCTCCATGAGATCTTTTACTTGGTTAGAGCTAGGACCTTTTGGAGGCGTGGGTTGGTCAGTTGTGTTGTTCCAGGGAGGAGTATCTTTGGTAGGGGGCACCGACGTGTAAGCTGATCCTTTACCAACCTGACTCTGAGTATTGTATGGATTCCGTGGGTTAGTAAAGACATTGGCCTCGAAGGGCGGAATGGATTCGTCAAAGAATCCCTGTAATTTGGATTCTTCTTCATCTTCTCCTGAAGTCCCGAAGAAGATGGTATCACAGGTGAAGGCACTGTGGGTTGTTTCCTGGACAGGAGGCTTTGGAGGGGTAGTATCATGCGACTGTTGCCTGTCCAGCTGGGAGACCATGATGACCTTCTCTAAAGTGGCACAATTCACCTCATTGTGAGAACCAGTGTCGTGCAATCTACACTAGTTAGTCATGGGATGGAAGTCTGCGACAGGCATAAAATGTGATGGTCCATCACCATTTTGGTTGGTGTTTTGGTTCGGAGGTGAGCCTCCGATGTTCGCGTTATTATTCAATTACTGCTGATTGGGCCTAGGCCCGTTGTTAAAGTTTCTCCCTCCGACATTATTGTTTTGTTGGCCGAAAAAATGTTTCCCCTCTGGGAATTCAAATTCTGGGGTGCGTAGGACCCCGCCTTCAGTTGGCCCATGTCCATGGTCAAGGTGGACAACATTCACCAGAGGGATTCAACCTCGGTGGTCAACTGAGTGTTAGTGTCACAATGTGATGGCTGTGGTTGTTGTTGGCTTCCCGGGAAGGCAGCGGTATTAGTCGGAGTCGAGGGCGGCAATCCTCTAGTTGCGGACGACTAAAAGAAGGGCACTCTGGATGTTTGTGTCTGAGTCTGTTATTGTGCTTGCTGCGGTTGATTCCAAGGGAAGACTTCCAGACCTGGTGTAATCTGGGTCTAGGCTGGGTAAACATACCATGCCTGTTGGTCTATCAGGGGTGACGGAGGATTCATCACCATCGAGGGGGCACCTATTACCAGATTGGGATGGTATCCCCCAGCATACGCAGTTCCACCGGGGATCATATTGAAAGGCGTGTTCTGCCCAATCCCGCATGGGGATTTGTTGAGACCACGGGAAAACTCTAGGGCTAGGTTGTAGACTTTTTCCAAGGTGTCCCGGTCGCCCACGGCGGTTGTTCTCCAAAGGAGAGTGGCAACAAAAGGGTCCATCGCGTTAAGATAGGTCTGTATGGTTACTTCTGGGGATGGGATAAAAGGGCCCGTGCACAGCTTCAGGGCGCGCTGGAACCTATGGTTGAATGCTGCAAGAGGTTCATTGGGTTCCTTTCTGATGGAGATGAACTAGCTGTGGGACTAGGCTGGGTCCACATGCACGTGAAAGGCAGCCAGGAAGGCATCCTCCATATCGTGCCATGTGTTGATGGAGTTGGCAGGCAAGTTAAGGTACCAGTTCAACTCGCTTTGTCCTAGGGATAAGGGAAACATACGAGTCACAACATCTTCATGTTGGATCCGGTATCGGTTCATGGCATCTTTGTATGCCTGTAAGTGTTCTTTTATAGTCCGTGAGCCTAGGTGTTCATATCGTGGGCAAATCTTCTCTGGGTGGGAGGGTAAATCATTGGTCGCGCATGGAACAGTTTCCATTGGGGACCCGGTGTTTCTGAAATATGCAGCCATTGGGGGAACTATATGTTGGGTAGTTTGGGTACTGGTTCCTGGGACTGTCTGGGGAGTTTGAGTATTCAGAGGTATGGTAGATCCCCAGACAATAGTGGCTGGTAGGATTTTCGAGGTCCGTTTCTTTCGAGCAGGGGGCTCGAGTTTGACAAATCTTCCAGGATTCGGGGTAGACCTAAGGAATCTTTAAAATTTTGTTGGGGAGAAAGATCCAATCCCGCTGAAGGCTTGTCTCTTAAAACTATGACTCGGGGAACCTTCAGGAGGTGTAAAATCAGAATCTTGGGAGGGGGACAAGTTCATGCCCTCCTTCTAGCGCCAGTTTCTGTTGACGGGGTTTTGTTGACCGTGTCCGCCAATAGTCATAAGTTGTCACCGGGTTTCGGGGAAACTGGCCAACTCCGCCTGCAAAGGTTGTCCGGGGGGAAAAAGATCCTCTGGGCCTTTAAGCACCTGGGTGTCGGGTCACGACGATGCGGGGCTCGGTTGGGAGAGGTGACTATTTTCGAGGGGGATAGCTGGTTTCTTCAACTCATTCTCTCCAGAGATTCAATAGAGTAAGGTTCTCCCTAGCATTCTACACTTAGCAAATAAAGCGAAAAAAAAGATCCTGCAGGGTTAGAAGCATTTCATCTAACTACAGTCATGCTGAAATGTTTGAAACATTAATAATACTCTGATAAACTACACTAAATACCGAAGAAATACATAACCATCAGCTAGCATTTTATCAGTAGCGGGAGTAAAGAGGTCGTTAATCTACTTTAACATATCAGAGTAGAAGACATAAAGAACATTAAAACATGAAATACCATTAACTCAGAAGCAGGAATGCCAACAACATCATTGCCAAGAATTCTTCCTTCTTTATTAATTTTCCTTCCAGCAAGCACTGGTACGTGATACAATGGTGGCTCTAAGGGAGCATCTAACTATTGAGAACAGAACAATGGAGCATTGAGCTCTGTAACTAAAATGAGAAATTCCTTTTCTATTATCATCGACAACAAAATCATCAATTTCGCCGACCCTTGGAAATGGGCCGATCTGCCTATTTATACAATTTTCTTCTAACCCTAACCCTATTTACATCATGTTCTAATAAAATACAATATCTGGGGGCCGATACTACCTGCGCCACCCTACAACAGACCTGGAGACAAAATAGGTTTTCCATGTCAGAAGAATAAGATGAGGATATACATCAGAAGAATCGGTCTTGAGAAGAGAGCCAGAAAGGAGAAAGAAGAAAGTAGGTCCCCCGGGGACCGATGCTACATGCCTCATAAATGGGAAATGTGGTGCCCTATCTCCAATGTGCCAAGTGTACCTCTGAGCGGCACCTCAAGAAGATCACCCTGTTAGGAACCAACTGCCGAGTCGACGCCATTTGATGTGGCCAACCACCTTCTGACAGTCTTTATTAACCGCTTTTGAAAGTGACCGGTCGGCCTCGGGGACCGGGACACGGATCACTTTAAAGAATACAAAATTTTTGGATCCGGGACTCCGGGATCCGGGAAATTTCGCCCCAAAAAGAATAAAGAATGCTCAATGTGAGCTTTCGCCAGCCTCTAAAGAAAGCTCAAGGCTACTTATTGTCGTTGAAGGCCCGGAGGAGGCAGGATATGCCATCTTCGTCAATATCCTTCAGGCCGGCCCTTCTGTGCTTGGCCACTTCAACTTGTTCCCCTAGGTCTGGAACATTTTCTTTGAATTCGTCTGCCATCTTCACCGCATCATGACCACTAAGTATCATGCGGGTTAATCTTTCCATTTGGGCCCCATCCATCCCCTCCGGAGATTGATACCGGGACTTCATTATTTCATCGAAACTCCCCAAAATTGAATCTTCGGGGGTACATGTATCTGTGCTGAGGGGATTATCCCCGAAAGTCTTTATTACAAAAGACCTATATAAATTAGAAGAATACTTCACCGCATTTACCTTATCTTGTAAGGACCCTACCAGTTGCTTGGTCACCTCCAATGTGAGGTCAAGTCTGGAGTGCTGGGTTCTCACAAAATCAAATGATTCCTCACCCAGAATTCTGGATTCGGAAACCATATCCTCTCCCAAGGTAAGAAGCTCTTCGAGCTCCACTTTCCATGCATGGTAATTTTTGGCGTCACCCTCCCACTTCTCAATAAGTGCTTTTGCTTGATGAATAACCTGCCGGGCCATGTAAAAATTGGGGAGGGTGGATGCCAGGAACTGTTGGGTGTTTCCTATTTGCAAGGCGACCCACTCATCCACTGCCTGGGCTTTCCTTTTGATCACTCGCAGGGAGTCTACGTCACTCTGCGATAATTCTTCTGAGGTGGAGGCCTCCAGAGGAGCAGCGTTGATTGGTCTAGCCAGCTCAGTAAGCAACCCCATAAGGTTTGTGTTCTTTTCCTTTTCAGCCTTGAGCCTCTGTGCTTCCTTTTCATATCGATCCTCCACAGCCCTTGCTGCCTCCTTCAGCAAATCTACCTCACCTTGCTTTCCCCTTTTGCCTAGGGATACCTTTGCAACATTGTAGTCTGCGGGATCTACGGTTGCTTCATCGGTGCCTGGGGGAGGTGTTGCCACAACGGCAACTGTTTCTCCGCCCGACCCAGTTCAAAGAGTGTGAACTGTTCGGGCTTTCTTGGCCTTTGGTGGGGCCTGGGCTTGGGCCATCATTTCCGCTAAGGAGAGAGGAATCACAGGGGTGGACTGAGCCTTTCTTTTCCTACTCTCTACCAGCCACTGAGGGGGGAGGGGTGGCCTTCCTGCCAGAATTTGTTCCCTTGATTCTTCCCCAGTGTTTTGTGGCTGCGATTCCTCGGTGGCATGGACCTCATCCGTCCTCCCTGCCTCGACTTCTTCTGCAGCAGTATTTTCTTTGTCAACCTCCATCTCCTCAGCCTTGTCCTGTATGTCTATTGCTGGGTCTGGACCTTGGTAGGCTTTTTTGGGGATTTCTTCTTCAAGTTGTTCTTCTTCTTCTGCCAGGGTCTCTTCCTCTGCTGGCAGTAGGGGAGGTATCGGGCCGAGATTTAGAGTTTGGGCCGCTGTGATAACCTGCCCGAAGGTTGCTCCTGGGAGTGGCCCTTGGAACATGGCGGCTGGGGTTATGGTTATTCATGAAGGTCCGGTTCCCCTAGCGGATGCCAATTGTTCACCTTGCCTTGGTCCACTCCCGGACCTTGTATTTCTTGAGCCCCGGAGATAACCTCTGGTTTTGGCTCTTTTTCTTCTTCCTGCTGCTCCTGTTCCTGTGCAGGTTCTTGTCCCACATCTTATTTCGCGGTCTCTTGTTCTTCCCCTGGGACTTCTACCTCTGCTTGTGTATCGTCCCCCTGCAAATTCCCGAATTCATTGGCAGCAAATACATCAAATTCTTCTTCCGGAGGGGGACTGGTCGGGACCTCTGCAGGCTCTGTTTCTTTCTCCGACTCCGGGGAACTGGAAGAAAGGATCTCTACTTCTCGGGGGAGGGATGTCTCCAGCACTAGTACCGGCTCTGCTTTGACCTGTCTGATGTGCTTCCTCTTCCTTGGGGTAATCAAAGGTGGCCCCGCATCGGCTATTGCTGCCGCCTCCATGGGATCCACCCCCGTTGCCTTCACCATTAGGGCTGCAAGTGACGGGGAGGAAGAGGGATGAATTGGTTCGGCCATGAGCGGGGGACTGGCCAGCCTTGTTATTAACTGTTACCTCATCTGCTGGGAGGCCGCCATGGATTGCTTGATCTACTCCTATATAGGGACTTCTTGCGCAGGAGGGGTCGTGTCTATCCCTTTTCCCTTATCTGCACCCTGTGAAGAAGTCCCGGTCCCCGGGGTCAATTTGGGTCCCAGCTGTGGTGTTGAATTTGGTGCCGGTCGAGGAGCTTGACGAATACTCCCGGGGCACACCCTCTTGAAATAGGCGTGACTTCGCTCGACCACCTCCCGAGTGAAGTCCTCAATCGTGGGCCCCTCCTGGGTGGCCCAATCCATTGCTGGCAAAGCCATTTTATCGATCCCCTTGGCCTGTACTGGGGGTCGATGGTAGGGGCGGTGTCTAAAAAATTCTCTGGGAATATTTGGAGTCTCAATAGTTACATCATTCCGGCCGTCATCCTGACATAGTGCTGGCTTCGTACTTCCACATCATCTTGGCAATCTGCCCAGAAGTCCTCCATATGTATAAGATGGGGCTCTGAAGCTGGGGGCATTGCCGTGGCAATCTTCCCATCCGGATCGAAGTTTTTCCGCACCAGATAGAATTCCTACAAGTTATAACTTTTTAGCTCATTGTCAGCCTCCTTCATGGCGGCCAGACTGCAGGTGTAATTCCCACAGGTGATTGGGAATGGGATGTTGGGGATCTTCTTGAGGGAAAAGAAGGCATGCAACTCCATCAGTTTCCTGTAGTATTCCAACAACACGATCTTGTCCCCACAGTGCTTGGGCAACAAGTAGGGTTTTTCAGAGAAGCCAGTGACCCTAATGTATGTGTGCTATTGGAATTGAATATAGTAGTGTCCATAACTACTGACTAACTTCATCGCCTCAGTAGATAGGCGGTATCCGACGTCTTGGGTGGGGGTAAGCAGATGGTAATAAATGAACAAGTCATTTACCCGGCAGAAACTAGGGAAGCTGGCCTCCCATTGAACCTGTGGGAAATGGTCCCACGGTGCCTTTTGTTTCAGGCCAATCCAGAGCACGCCATCTGTAAGTAGGCTGTTGGAGTGGGGCCTCTATTGTGCTAGGGCCCAGAAGACATAAGAAGACATATAGAACTTCTTCTTCCTATCTAGCTGAAGGAACTGGGAGTCGACGTGATTAGAGATTATTGCGGCCCAGTCAAAGAATTATCCCTTGGTGGAGATGCTGAGGAGGAAATAATACATCCATTTGGCAAACTCCTGGGCGGAGGGCTGCCCAAATACCCGGGCTAATGCTATTATCTCCATCTGGATGCTCTCCTTGAATTCAGAGCGGGGATTTCTATCTTCATCCTCTTTGGGGCCTTAAGCCAGTGGGTATTTATGTACACCCGGGCAACATCCTCCAATTGTTTAAACTGATCCAAGGCATCAGTCCTTGTAACTACTATGGCTCTGTTGAATTGTGGGATTCCCAATCTTGCCCGGAATGTGTCTGGGTCGAGGGATACCAAAGGAGTGGGGTATCCTGTGGGTACTGTGGCCGCAAGAATAACAGCCTGAACAGAGGAGTTGTAGTTGGCCGCTAGCGTTAGGATAAGCTTCAGAGACTGCACGGAGCATGGGAAGCAAGCTGCCCGAAGGATCCCAGAGCCTCTGACGTTAATCGCTAATTGATCTCCAGCTTACCGCTGGATGTGCATCACTTTTACCAAGGCCTGCATCTCTGCCCACGTTCCGACGTTGGTGTCAGTTATAAGCTTAACCTTGGACTCAATCTTTGAGCCCGTGATGATGTTGCTCTACACGAACTTCATGGTGAGGGTCAGTTTCTCCAGGGCCCTTTCCATCTTGGATTTTACAGCTGCCCTGGTGGTCGTTGAGGGAAGTTCTGGACTTCCGGGCGGAGAGGATGCAGATGCTTCAGACATGATTGATAGATGAATTCTGGGAACCTTCAAGGCAAAGTGACAGTCAAAATATTTTTATCACAATAAAATTGTTACTCCGGGGTCCGGAGATCTTACCACCGCGACGTTCGCTTTTCCTGAAAATTTAGTTTCATGCAAAGATACCCGAAAAAGAAAAACACATTGTAAACTTAAAATCTTCATTAAACATCTGGGTCCGGGGATCTGATCACACTAGGTGAAGACACAGGATGGGTGGTGGTAAGAGACCCGAAGCGTGGGAAATGACCGTTAGCGAGAATGTGTAAAAATCCAAGTCATCATGCCCACATGGGCGCCACGTGCGTAGGTATTAAATGGAAGTTATGGCGATGACGGCGGAGCCAACTGTCCGAACGCGTGAAAAGGGAAAGCCACCTGGTTGGAATTGATTGCGTGCATGGGATATAAATGAGGTTCTGAAGGACTCCATGGAGGAGAGAGAAAACCTCCTATTTGAAACCAGCCGAGAGCTGAGCTTCAAACAGGTGGTTTTCTTCCTCGAAGCGAGCTTGGAGGTAGAAAACCAGGCACCGAGGTGACTCGACCAGCCCGTTTAGCCACCTGGAAGGATATACACAGAGCCAAAGGGTATATACATAGAAATGAGGAGAATATATAGAGACTATATTACAACTATATACATATATACATGAATATACAATGCGGGACGACGCCCGCGGGAAAACCAGACAAGGCAGAAACATATATACAGTTATTTACAACTTTACAGAGAGACCACCTCCACGCAGAGGGCGGACAACCCTCTGGCAGAGAGCCGACCCACCAACAGGTGGCAAAACCAGAAAATAGAAAAGCAGACGAAGCAGAGAAACGAAACAAACAAAACCAAGAATGAAACAGAGAAAAACCAGAGAAGCGAGAGAGGAAACACCAACCTGAGAACACAGAAGGTGGAGGAAAGAGAAAGATTACTGCGGGAGCTCAGCAACAACTCAAGTTGTCAACAGCCAGAGTCACTACCACGAAGCACTTGCACTTGCCTAAGAACGATTGAAAATGTTAAGCACTGATTACTATAAACTCTCTGCAAATATTCTGTTAATCGCTTTGAAATAGCTCTCTAATTCGCTTTAAGTGCTCGAAGGTTTTAATCACGGTAAATGTGAAAGTGACAGATAAATTCTATTTATACCCGCGGTAAAAGGTAATCCTCTTCCTTCCGGAAATCTCCAGACAAGCAAAACCTCTGGACTCCGGGCCCGAGGATTCTTCGTGATAATATCCTTAAGAACATCATGGCAGAGAATCCCGGAGTCTGGAATCTGGTTCCCAACAAAGGACAACCTCTGGGACCAGAGTCCCGGAGACAAAAACCGAATGAACGCAACACCACACTGGGGGAAGAAAACCCCAGAGAAAGAAAACAAAAGGGACACACAAGGCAAAGCCGCAAGCAAAAGCAGCAAAAAAAAGGGGGACCCAACATTTTGCACACAAAATGTTGGGACGGGGATGCAGGGCATAACACCTTCTTGTGTCAACATCGTCATCATCATATTCATAAGGTGATCCACTAAACTTTCACCTTGTAGAAGGTGAACTTGAGTATAATCAGTTTGCAGAAGCCTTGGCCAATCTCAAAATCCAATACCCAGAAAATCATGAAGAAAATCCACTGCCTCTAGTCATTTACCAACCGCAAGGAATCCCTCAGTTTCTGCCCATGATGGAAAACCCCCTACCTTTCCATTTCCCATTACTGATCAGCATGATAATCACAACCTCAAGAATATTCCCTCATCAGCTCTCCCTAAATTTTATGGCCTAGTGACTGGAGATCCAGATACCTTTACCTTTGAATTTTACATCCTTTTCCATAGTTAGGACTACACCATGGATGCCCATAGGCTCAAATTTTTTCCTGCAACTCTCAAGGAGTTTGCATTAAGATGGTTTATGGGCTTAGATCAGTACGTTGTCCATGATTGGGAAGAAATGAAGGTAACATTCTTGAAAAAGTATAAAGAATACTGCAGGGGAAATGATATGAGAGGGGATGACATCTTCAATATGAAACAAAAGAAGGATTAGAGTCTAGAGGATTATGGGTTAAGATTCTTGTTCAGCTTGCCGAAAAATACTCATCATCAGCTAAATGAGGAGTCCCAAAAACTTCTCTTCTTACGGGTATAAATGAAGGATGTACTGAAGCCTTAGATCTAATGGCCAGGGGGGATATCACCCAATCTACATGGGGTGATATCAATAAAATCTACCTTAATTATTCAAGAGATGCGGCAAAGAAGGGTAGAGGATATAGGGCTACAACAGGCAAAACTAATGCCATTGGGGCCTCTCAGAAAAAATTCACGCATTTTCTATCTGACTTGAAGCAGGACATCATCAATAATATGGCCACCCAGTTGGACACAATATAGGCAAAAAAGAAGCATGAGGAGGTTGAAGCTATTCTGGAAGAGTTATGTCCACATTGTAGATAGAAGAAGAGAGATTACCGTTGCAAGTTAGTTTCCAACATGGAGACTACACAACTACCCACTGATTACAAGTTGATTGAAGGAGATGATGAGTAAGTATTCTTAGTTGCACAAAAAATACCATGGGCTCAAAGACAAGGTTGATGACATGTAATTGATTGAATGTTTGATAATGTTAAGTTGAAGATAATGCAAGACATTAAATCAGTTAATGGTTTATATTGTCATTGATGTCAACTTGATATCATCTGTACAGTCATGTATATAATGCCAAAGACTTCAGAGAATCAATGGAACAAAGATTATGCTTTTAGCAATGTGTAAAATTCAAGTATTCACTAAAGTGACAGATAACACCGACGGAGTGCACACCATCGGTAAAAGAAAAAAGTCACAGTGATACCCGACAAGTAGAAGATAGTGTTGCCCGATGAAGCAAAATCATAGGATGCCCAACGAGCTGAAAACAGAGTTGCCCGACAAGTAAAATCCAATGATGCCTGACGAACAGAGATCCCAAAGCTGACTAGAGTCACACTGATGGAACTAGTAGTTGTCACCAATGACTAACTGTAGAATTGACTGACAGAACAAAGAGTTCAAAAAATGACAAAATATCTAGCTGGAAAGAGCTAAAGATAGACTTAACTGGTTGTTTTCATTATTTTATTTGATCAGAGTTAAGTGATTGATTTAAAGAATATTTTTATAGTTGGCATAAAGATAACTATGAGATAAATAAGGAGTTATGCTTTAAATCAGATTGTCTGGATTGTTTTTCATGCCAAGAATCAAGAAACGGTGAATATCATGTCTATATAAGAGAGAAGATTTATTCCTTTTCGTATCACATGAAAGGGGATGAATAGAAATAGGATGCTGAAGATAAATTGATGAAGGATAACTTCATATAGTCCTAATCAATCAAGATGAAGGAGAGCTAAAGAATTCTGCAGACACCGACAAACAGTGAAGCACAACATCACAGAGCAGAAAGTGTGGAGCACAAAGAATTGAATTGATACATTAATCAGAGAGGTAATGTACTTAAATAGATCTAAAAATCTGCAATTCAATTGCATTAGAAATAGGTCATTGTGTTTCAGTTCAACCATTGAAGCATCAAGTCTCTTAACAGAGCAGGACTTAACAATCTTCTATATATTGAGGTACATCCCAAGGAGTGCCAAAAAGGTTGATTCATGAAAGTAGCATTGGAATTTCCAGATACCTATTGACAGTCTAAGAAGAAGGCTGATTCAAGGATGGTAGCAAGATTTGTCTAAATCCTATTGACAGTCTAAGAAGAAAGATGATTCAAGGATGGTAGGAAATAGATGCCCGATACTAAGTGACAACCTCTATGTATAAAATTCTCTAACAAGGTCACACCTAACAGTGTGTTTGTAACCTTTAACAGGGTTGGCTCCTAATAGGGCTCACTTCAGAAGAGTGAAAATTTGGGGTACCGATCCCAGTGGTTTTTTCCCTTAACAGGGTTTCCACGTTAAAATCCATGTGTTATGTGTGTATGGTTTATTACTTTACTATTTTACATTTCACATATGCATTTCTGGATTGATCCGTATACTCTGCATATTTATTGTCGGTAAATAGTTTTTACTGCTTATCGATAATCAAGGAGAATAAGGTCAGAAAAGGAAAACCAATAGACAGTTAAATCATTATTAGTATTTCATGGCATGCATCTTGTAGGGACTTAATATTCTAAGATTTATTGATTGGTGGTTAAGTTTAAGGATAAGTTTTTTAAGCCACTGATTCACCCCCACCTCTCAGTTATTACTAACAAAGGTATGCCTTAGGACCCTCTTACTTTTAATGGTCCATTTTATAGTAGTCAATGGAAACCACCTATGAATAATCAATAACCTCCTTGGAATAATCCACAACCTCAGTGACAACCTTACCCAAGTGCTCAATGGAAACAAACCCAAGGGAATTGATAATAAAACCAAGGGAATAGGAAACCTCCACAAGGGAACTGGAAACAAAACCCTCAGTGGTGGGGAGGTCAACAATGGCCAAACCAGCAGTAGGGACTCCTGCAGCCACCATAATAGCTACAATAGCAAGCACTTCTGCCACCTCCTACAAATGCTACAACACCCCTAATCCTACTCAAATCCCTACCCAACCTCAGCCAAATCCTAATAATAGGCCACCAGCACCTCAACAAAATGTGTATTCCATTGACCCAAATCAATACCCTGCCTACGTGATCAATGACATCCATTTTTGGTTAGGCACTACTCTGCCAACACATCCTATTATAAATCAAGTAACTCCTGACAATCCAATCCCTCAAACTACTCTAAAGTCCACTCCAATAGGTCCGACACTATTACCATAAAAAGTCCAGCCAGCTCCACCTCCCTTCCCACAAAGGTTGTAGAATGATCACTCTAAACCTACAGATGATGCAACCTTTGACATCCTAGAACAACTTAAGAACATTAATGTTCAAATTCCACTTTTTCAAGCAATAAAGGATGTCCCCACACATGGAAAGGCTATCAAGGAGGCCTTCTTTAAAAAACCAGGTCGTAAGCGGAAAGACCCCCAGAAAGTCCACGTCCTGGGAAAACTTGGTGATATCATGCTAGGAAAAATAGTGGTCCCTACGTATTCCGACCCAGGTAGCCCGATCATTGAAGTTACCATCAATGGGTCATCCATAAAAAATGCTTTGATAGACTTAGGAGCTTCCATAAATGTCATGACTAAGGATATCATGCAGCAACTCAAAATCACTAACCTTCAGGAAACACCAACTATCCTGCAGATCACAGACAATTCTACAGTCAAACCCAACGGGGTAGTAGAGGATATAGTTGTCGACCTTGAAACTTGGTCTTACCCTGCAGACTTTATGATCCTCTCACCTAAAGCTAAATTATGAGGCTATCCCATAATTCTCGGTCAACCTTGGCTGGCTATTGCTGATGCCTTTATAGGGTGTCATTCAGGTAGTATGATCATCTCTAATGGTCAACATACAAAGACATTGGCCTTATACCCACCAGCATAACCACAAATGGATTTAGCCTCACCAATTTGGCCCGACATTGGGGAGGAGGCTGAGGTAGTCAACTCAGTAGCCCAGCTCATGATGTTAGAAAGGAATCCTTTTGTGCAACTACAGGAAGAGGACACTGTAATCACAAACATTCTGCAAAACTAGTATGGTCCAAATTCATAATCCATTAACTGTCTCAACACCCATAACTATTCCCTACATGCTTTGTACCCTAATTGCAATTTACCTCCATCTCTTGTAGTCGAGCAACTCCACCACCAATTTCTACCCCACGAGGTCCAAACACCTCCATTAACAGATGCATCTATGGTAGAACTCACAAAGCAGTTGGAAGTTTCCCCTGACCATTACTTATATATTAATAGCCAACTTACCAACCAACAAAAGACATCTTTGACCAAATTGTTGAAAATCCATAAAACAACTTTCACTTGGGACTATTCGGATATGAAAGGTTTGGACCCTAAACTATGTACTCATAGGATTTTCCCAAAATAAGAAAAACCTCCCGTCAGACAATTCTAGAGGCGTATAAACCCCGCGTTAAGAGAAATAGTCAAAATAGAGTTGCAAAAACTTCTTAATGACAGTTTCATCTACCCCATTTTTGACAGCCAGTCGGTCTCACCTTTAGTCATTGTCCCCAAAAAAGGAGGAAAGTGATGAGTATGTGTTGACTATAGGGAACTAAACAATGCCACCAAGAAGGACCCCTAATAATTCCACCAAGAAGGACCACTGTCCCCTTCCATTTATTGACCAAGTCCTAGATTCCTTAGTAGAAAAGCGCTACTTTTCTTTCCTGGACAGACATAGTGGCTACAACCAGATCAGGATCCTTCCTGAAGACTAGGAGAAAACCACTTTCACTTGCCCTTGGGGAACATTTTCCTACTTTGTACTTCCTTTTGGCCTCTGTAATGCTCCAGCTACATTCCAGCGAGCGGTAATCAACATTTTTTCTGATATCTCCCATGATTGCATGGAAATATACATGGACGACTTACAACTTATGGGGAAACCTATGAGGAGGCATTGGTCAATTTGGAAAAAAGTTCTTACCAGGTGTAAGGAGCATAATTTGTCCCTCAATAGTGAAAAATGATTCATGATGATGCAGAAAGGTGTTGTTTTAGGTCATTACATCTCTACTAAGGGAATACATGTGGATCCAGCTAAAATTGAAGTAATCATGAACCTGCCTACTCTTGCCAAACAGAAGGATGTCCGCAGCTTTCTAGGGCATGTTGGTTATTACAAGCAATTTATTAAGGATTTCAACAAGTTAGTAGGGCCCATGTACTCCTTTCTCACTAAGGATTCAAATTTTTTATGGACAAAATCTTGTGATGAATCCTTCCTACAGCTGAAGGCTATACTTACTTAGGCACCAGTTCTCAGAGGACCTAATTGGGCATTGCCATTCCATGTACACATAGATTCATCTAGCCACGTTGTGGGAACTATCTTAGGATAGAAAGATGGGCTTGTAGAGCATGCCATCTACTTTATAAGAAAGAATTTGTAGGGCACAAAGCTAAACTACATAGTCACTGAAAAAGAACTTATGGCTGTGATATATGTGCTAAACAAGTTTCGCCACTACATAACTGGTTACCCAATATTTGTGCATACTGATCATGCAGCCATCAAGTATTTGGTAAAAAATCCTGCTATCACAGGGAGGATTTCCAGATGGCTCCTGTTTCTACAAGAGTTTGACATCATGATAGTGGATAAACTAGGGAAAACAAATGTAGTTGTTGATTTCCTCTCCCGGTTATAGAATATCAATGAACCACATGTCATCGATGACATTTTTCTAGATGACCACTTGTTTTCTATTTCTACTCATACCCCCGGGTATGTCGACATCGCCAATTATCTGGTTACTCAAAAGGTACCACCACATTTTTCTTCCAAGGAAAAGAGGTTGTTAATTGAGAAAACATTCAATTTTTCTTGGCTGGACAACTGTCTCTTCTACGCTGGACTCGATCAGATTTTGAGAAGGTGTATTTGTGAGGATGAAACATATGATATACTTCATGCTTTCCATGATGAACCCTTTGGTGGCCATTTTGCGGCTAAAATAACAACTATGAAGATATTCAATACTGGCTATTACTGGCCAACTCTATATAAGGATGCAGCCAATTACACCTGCAAGTGTGATAGATGTCAGTGAATGGGATAACCCACCAAATCAAATAAAATGCCTCTATTTCCTTAGGTAATAGTCACTCCATTTGATAAATGGGGAATATATTTTGTAGGAGTAATTAATACCTCATTAAATGACAACTCTTACATTTTGGTTTGCACTAACTATGTCACTAAATGGGTAGAAGTGCGGGCTATGAAGGATGCAAGGGATAAAAGGGTTGAACAATTTTTATATGAGGAAATATTTACTAGGTATGGTGTTCCACAAGAACTAGTCACAGATCAGGGAGCTTAGTTCACTTCTATTCTGATCACTGCACTTATGGAGGAATACAACATTCACCACAGGAAATCTAGTCCATATCATCCCTAGGAGAATGGTCAGACAAAGATCACCAATAGGGAGATTGAGGCCATCCTAACTAAGATAGTTCAGTTATACAAGACAGACTGGAGTAGCAGATTACAGGAAGCTGTGTGGGCTTACCGCACCACATGGAAAATACCTACAGGATTCACACCCTTTGAGTTGGTGTATGGAAATACTGTTGTAATGCCAATAGAATTTGAGCATAAAACTTTATGAACAACATTACAACTCAATTTGGATCTTCCTGTAGCCTAGCAAGAAAGAATTTTGCAGCTTAATTATCTGGATGAAATTGGAAAGTCCGCTTTATAGAACACAAAGTTGGTTCAAATCTAACGGAAGAAATGGCATGACTCACATATATGGAATAAACAGTTTGTTACTGCTGACTAGGCACTTCTATATTACTCCTGGTTTCATGAAAATCAAGGTAAGATTACAACTGATTGGCTTGGTCCTTATGAGGTTGACAAAGTTTTTGCTAATGGTGCAGTCCAATTGTCTACAATTCATCTTGTGCAATTCAGGTTATTGGTCAATGGTCACAGACTCCATCTGTAACATAAGCTAGCCACTAAGTTTGAGTTCCTGCGATAATTTTATCTTCATCCTGTCATGACCGAACATCCTACAGCCAATGGACCTCCCACAGCCGAACAAAGTGAATTTCCACTCTGGTCATCTCTTTGACTTCATTCGAAAAAGTCATAATAAAATTTTTGTTTCCCACGAAAATCTCTTTTTTCGCAATAAAGCAACCATCACATCATATCCCATCAAATTTTTCTACCATCTTCACTCACACATCTCGTCATTATTATAACACTCATTAATTTTTGCTCAGCACATGTCATCCGATATTTTTGGATTTAGGCATTTTACATGATTATTCTCCAGGTATGCTTTTGTTTATTGTTTACAACATTTTTATTTCACTTGACATTATTATGCGTTACATTGTAATTAATTTAGTACTTCATCTGAGTGCTGTTGTACTTTATAACCACACATGTGAGGATACCTATCACAATTTTTGTGGGGGGAAGTTAGTTAAATCATATTTTTCCATAATGACCATTTCTTAATCCATGCAGAGTCATTTAAAATTAATTAATGTGACAACCCATAAGTATACAAAATTCTCTACTAAGTTTTTATTTTTCAAACACCTAACTCGCATTCCTAGCTCTACTTTTCCAACTTCTCCTCTGCTATAATCCCCAGAAAACCACACCAAAAATTTATCCAACTTTATTTAGCCTTAATATTAGGAGAAATTGAGGGTGGAACATAAGGTAAGGAATATTGAGGATACAGAGGGCATAATTTTGAAAAAGTCATTGGCAGTTGCAGAGAAAATTGTAGTGATTTGAGTTTTTGGGTTACAGAGTTTCTCAGTAACAATGGGTGAGCAACCAATATGCCATGAGCTAGGGGACCACTCATCCTTATTGCAGGATCAGAAAAGTGTCCAAGTCTTTAACTGCGTGGGCTGGCTCATGTATTTCATCTAGCTATGTGGTTATGGTGAAGCTGTGACATTGGAATTCTTGTGCACTTACAACAATGGGATTGCCTATGTAAAGGGATTAAGGGTGGAGGCTTCAGAAGCACAAATTGCAGAAATTTAAGGACTTCCTGCTATGGGTGAAGTTTTTCCACATGAACATGATGCACGAGTGGCCAGGGCTGAGTTTTCCTTGTCCACAAACACTGCATTGGAGTCTAGTAGACAGGGGACGAAGAGAACATCTCTTCCAGAAGATTACCCTCGATTGGCTATCCATGTGATAAGGTACACTACCTTTGAATGGAAATTTTCATACTTGCATGCTGCACATTTTAGACTGTTGAGTCATTTGCAGCATGGCCACCTTGTAAACGTGCCTAATTTTTTGTATTCTTTGTTAAATTTAAGTTCAGAAGAGGTTAGGAAGGGGAAATTGAATGCAACTACTCACCATGGGTTCGTAAAAATCCTGATAGAAATATATTTATGGGATAACTCCCCTATGACTTGGGATGAGTTTATTATCACACCCCATGTATAGTTACGAGGAGAAGGGCCACAACTTGGACTTCAAGAAACATAAGAAAATTCCCCTGATGAGGTTGCACCCGATGAGGATGAAACCATTATTCCAGAGACCTTGCATAAAATTGCCTCTTCTTTAGGGCTGAAACAAAGAAAAACTTCCAGTAATACAAACCCTAGCTCAAGGGGCGGTGAAACCAAGGGTTCTATGAATTTTTAGACTCCACAAGAAAAATAGGGTGCCCAAAGGAAAGAGAAGGGAAAGACAAAGATAACTGCAGATACAGGGGAAGAAACTCCCGTTGTATCAAAAAACCCTATTTCTCATACAACCATATCTCTAAATAAACAACGAACATCACAAAATTGCCCTGCTATGTCTATGGAGATTCCTCCATGATGAAGTGTTCGTTTGAGCACACATCAGGCAGATAAAACAAACTCACCTACAATGATTGGTTCGTCTCCTAAAGATCCAATTGAGGAATCTTTAAAGGAACAACCACAAGTAGGGAGCCCATGTGAAGAATGTCTGAACATTATGGAAACAGATCCTGCAGCCAAGGAAATGGACACAGAAGAAGTGAAAATAGAAACAACATGCATAGAGACAAAACACACAAAAGCAGTAGTTATGCCTTCTTCTCAATAAGAAGATGATCAAGAGAATGATTCCCTAGTTGCAACCCCTAATGAATTACCCATTGATAATTCAAACACAATCACAACAAAAATAGAGCAGGTCACTCCAGTCACTCCAATAAAAAAGAACCAGGTAACACTTCACTCCATCTCCATTGAATACTTTACGCAAATACAATATGAAAAGTCAACGTGGGAATTGGAAAGGGATAGGTTAAAAAGGGAAATAGGTAGAAAAAAACAAGAGGTATAATTGTTACAGAGCAAGTTAGATTCAGTTACAAACCTAATTCCACAATTAATAGAATGCAAACCACCTCCTAGGGTCTATGCTTTGTGTTTAAAGGAACAATTTCTCATGTATAAATTGATGAGGATTATTAGGGATCTGCATACAAGCATAGACTCGCCATAGGAATTTGTGGCTGCATATAACCTGTCACCGGATTGTATTCATAATTTTTTATGTGAAGTCTACTTGCATAATTATACTGTTCCCTCTAATATTAATTAGAATCCTTTGTTATTTGTTGGAGATATTCACCTATCTGCTTTACTCTCTTGGTCCAGTAATGAGATAAACTATGGGGAACAATTACGGAAATACAAGGTAATTGAACAAACTATTACACTCCCCTTATGACCAGAAAGTAGTAGTCCCCATAGGTTATACTATGATTGGATGGAGATAGTGTATGGGATGAATGAATCTACACATAGGAAGAGAATTCTGGGTAACAAGGAATAAGTATTTGCACTATTTCAGTGACTATCCTTATCAAATGGAAACAGAGCAGTAGAGGGACTGAGACAAAGGTGGGACAGATTAACATTGGCAATAAAAAAAGCTGAACCTCACAACCTTATCAACCTAAGAGATGCAATGCAGAGATTCCAATGGTACATAATCCTGGGAAGGGAACCTCGACCAGAGAAGTGGCTTCCCCTTTCCTTTCAGCCTCCTCTTCTCCTATGGCCACTGTACAACTGTATTGATAATGAAGTAGATGAGCAGTTAGAAATGAGTCACCAGATTAAAATGGAGTGCACCTATGGATATTATTGACATGTGGGCACCTCCATGAGTACTTGCGAAGATCAGAAATGTTTCAGTGCCTGATGACAAGCATTAATCTTCGTAGGGGGAAGAAATGATAATGCATATTAATGCCATACTTTAGAAGCCCTAGAAAAAATTTTACTAGGATCTTTTCCCTACTTCCATCATACATTTCCAGATACTTTTTACTTATATTTGATATTATGTGACATGCTTCCACCAAACCTATTTTGTGGTTAAAAATACTTAAATACACTACGCTTGGATGAAAATGCTATATTACTTATTTTGGAATTATGGTTATGTCTCTTTGAAATGAATAAGTTGTTTAAAAATGAATGATGTATGTGTATCTTGGTGTTTGTTATCATAAATGTCTCTTAACATTTGGAGTGTAGCGCATCAATTTAGAAAATTTTGCCTTGACCAGGTAAAATGTGCCCATGTGCTAGACGCTCGACTTGGTCTTATAGTGGGTGCACACGAAGAAACCTCAAGCGCAACACCAGTAGGAGAATTCAGGATGATCAAGGTGGCAGTGGTTGAGCAAAGACCCATGTGTCATAATAAATTCTCTGAGGAAATCTAGAAAAGAGTGGGAGTTAGATTTGTTGTCAAAAGCATTTCTTTCCTCTTTCATGGATCTATTCAATCTCCAGTTTTTTAGTTTCCTTTCATGTTTAATAGGATTGCAATAAAAGCTCCACATATATCTATGACATGATTGAGGTAGCAGTTAGATATTTTTCCTTCTTTAAATAAATCCTCGCTCCTACGTGAGAAAGAGGGCGTTATCAGTTATAGTTTACATTCTGTTGCTTTATAGTTAAATTTTGTAATACATTTTTGATCAATAGAAAATAAATTTTTAAATCTATAGTTCAGTATAATTGAGTTTGGATACTCACTCAAGGGGGCCCACTTGGTGAGGAATCTGTACTAGCTAGTTAGGATCATTTACATATAGTTTAAGTTTCTTCTATCTTGGTATCATAATTCTAGTGTTAACACAGTTCCTGTAGCCAAAGCTACAGGATAGTCCAGTACTTCCTGCAGCCAAAGAGGTAGAGTTGTTGAAGCATTATAGTTGTGTTCCCAATTCTTTGTGTTTCAAAGTTGTAGTGTTACTTCAAACACTTTCACTTCTGCATTTCCTTTCCATCATTCTTCACAGCTATAGAATAGTTTCCTTTCAAAGAAATTTGTTTCCTACAACTATATAATAGTTTCCCTTCAAAAGAAATTTGTTTCCTGCAGCCATAGCGTGGTCAGATTAAGAATCCTTGGTGCATATACTTGTGAGTGTCAAATGATGCACCTACTACCTGCGACACAACACTTCAATAAGTCATTGGATTAGTGAAAAATAGCATAAAAGAGCAATGGTTAGATACAAATCACTAAAACCGACTTATTGCTCTCTATCTAGGAAGAGTTTGAAAAATGCCATAACCATGCCCTCAGATTATGCACCATTCAGTGACAATACACTCCTAAGAATGAGAGATTTA
>MU223224.1:3257775-3285134 GCA_018584345.1 Thuja plicata | reverse complement strand
CAATCTTCTAAGGAGGCCTACATAGGATAATTAAATCACCATTTAAGCCTTTACCCCTAGGAGAGGACCTATATTAAATATAATTTAGGAATCGATGCTTCGGAACCCGAAACAGCCGACCCGAAAGCGGGAAACAACTTTTTGCAAAGACCGACATTCAGAAACTGAAAGTTCCCAGGATTTGGACCCTGGGACAGGGTCGAGGTCGACCATGTCCTAGGTCAGGGCCGAGGTTGACCCTGTCCTAGGTCAGGGTCAAGGTCGACTTTGTCCTAGGTCATGGTTGAGGTCGACCCTGTCCCTAAATCCCAGAAACACAGGTCTGTATCCCAGAATGCAGAAATCAGGTTAGAAAATGGTGGACAGAAAGGCAGAACAGGGGGAAGCCATGCCAAGATCAAGAACCTAGTCAAGGCACTTATCATGACCCCAAACCACTTACTCGGAAGGCTAAACAAGTCTAAAATGGAAGTGCTTCCATTTTCTGACTATACATAAATGACACAAGAAGATAAAAGGTTGCTAAGTATGAGATTAGAGGAAAAATAAAATGAAATCCATCATTTGTCACTTCAAAAAGAAGATATGATAAATCAACTCAATAGTTCAAATCAAGAAGTTATCAATCTAAGGACTGAAAATGAAAGACTGCAGAATGATTTCAACACTAAAAAGAAAACCAATGAGAGTATGATGAATTCACAGATGAGCATGGATCAGTTCACAGAGAAAAATCAATTCAGACATCATGGACAGACTGGATTAGGTTATACCAAACAAGGTGAATCCTCAAAACAAGGAGCTCAAAAGAACAAAAAACATACTTGCAATCATTTTGGTAAGTTAGGGAATACATCAAATAAGTGTTAGAGCAATGGAAAGTCAAAGTTTAATGGTAAATGCTAGAGGTGCAGAAAACATGGACATAGGGAAAGTGAATGCACTGAGAAACCTAAGTTTGAAGGAAAATGTTTCAATTATAACAAACAAGGTCACAAGTCTTCCGAGTGCAGAACAAAGAAATGGAACCCTGCCAATCAACTAGCTAAAGCAATTTTGGTTGGGATTACAACACATGGAGTAGATTTTCTCATTGTGGTGAGTATGGGCACATTAGTGAAAACTGTGCAAAGACTAGTCTCAGAAAAAAGAATCCTACTAAGAGATGTTATGTGTGTAAACAACTCAGTCATCTAAGCAAGAATTGCATGAACAGAGAAAAAGTGGATACTGGTTTTGAGAAAGGCAAAGTAAAAGTTTCTGAAATCAGAAAATAGATGACTTAGTAATGGGTAAGGAAGTCTCCTGAGAATTCAGACCAAAACAATGAAGGATTGAATGGCACCCAAAATAGTGAGTTGGGTGGATCCACCATCTCTGAATAAATATGCAAGGAGATAACTAGAATTGTGCATACAAGCCATCATACATCAGTTCAAGATATGCTAGAAAATCCAAATCTGCATATTGATGCACTAGGACACATTATGGTTCTAACCGAGTCAGGATCTCATTTACATCCAAGTTACTCAGGCTTAACTGAGTTAAGTTGGGTTGTATTGTTTTGAATATGTAAAGGTTAGTTTTGGCCGAGCTTCTGAGAAATTCTGGGAGAACTACCCGAGTTGTCACAACTACCAAGTACGAATCATTTAACAAAAATCTATGATGAAATTTCTTATAAATGGTGGAGTTGAAGGGTTATTGTTTAAAATTTATAGAGTGATTAAGAGCTTACAATGATTGCAGAGTGATTTTGTTTGAAAGCCTTAGTTATAGTGAAGTTTTATCAATCCTCCGAGCATTATGACATCTTCATCCAACATTAAGGTTAAGAAGTGATCCAAGATGTTAGTGAGGAATGTTGTCTGCGAACCGCCAAAGTTTAAACTTTATCCTGTGATTGTAGAAGAGACATATCCAATGGGAGCCCATTCCCAAATTCCTCCAAAGGTACTGCTGATCAATGATATCCAAGATTTCTATAATTGCACCATTAAATAGCTAGGCACACTGGAGATGAATCAAGAATATGAGAAACTCTGTGTAGATGGAAATATGAAGCTAGAACACAAACACCTTAAAGATAAGGGTTTAACCCACATTTTTCATATGCCGCAGAACTTCCAAATAAAATGGATTAGATTTTGTTCTGAGCCATGTTCATGACAGGCATATCTGGTTGGAGCAACCAGTGAAGATCACCAAGACAATGGTACACCGTGTGACAGGGTACCTAATGCTCAAAAAATCC
Organism: Thuja plicata; assembly: GCA_018584345.1. Taxonomy (NCBI): domain Eukaryota; kingdom Viridiplantae; phylum Streptophyta; class Pinopsida; order Cupressales; family Cupressaceae; genus Thuja; species Thuja plicata. The sequence goes on along the minus strand of MU223224.1, from coordinate 3,282,880 downwards.
AAGGCAACCAAAACCCTACCCTGGGATGAACTAGCCAAGAAGACTCTTGTCGAGTGGGATAGAAGAGGCGTGACATTGAATGGAGTCACAAACATGGAATTGAAGTTTGGTATTCATGTGATTGCACACAAGATATATAGTTCTAGCTGACCAAATAGTGTACCATGTGAGGCTATGGACTTGGCATACAAAGTGGTCAAGAACAATATTTCATTCGACTTTGTCGAGTTGTAGCTCATCCAATTGAGCAAAAACATGGAGAGCATCTGGGTATCCAAGACCAATCCATGTAAGTTTGGTTCACTCCTGGTATGCATATTATTTTATGTTTAGAAGTTTTTCCCTTCCAAAGAAACAATTGTATGGAAAAAGGATAGACCCATAGTTTATCATATAAATGAATTCATAGCAGAATTAAGAGATACTTTTGAGAGCATCATGGATGCATACTTTGAGAATTTCAGACAGAAGATGCAGAATAGGTTCAAAATTCCTAAACAATTGGTAGAAGACTATACAGATGATGTTTGTTTCCTAGTTAACTGTGACAAAGTATACATTCAAGGAGTCAAGCTTAGGTTTGCATGGGTGAAACCTCTTGCAATAGAGGTTAACATAGATGAAACAAGAGACATCATTGAAGCTCTTCTAAAGGACACTGTTGATCCCAAAGCACCATACTTTGGTACCTATGAAGAAGCAAAGGGAAGAATATCTTTGGAAATTGAGATTCCTAAAATTCCAAAGAGAGGAAGGAAGAGAATTGAGAAGATTGGAAAGAAATATGGTGAGTCTTCTGACTCTCCTCATTCAATCAATGAAAGAAAAGGAGATGACATAAAGATAAAAGATGATGAATCTGAGAAAGAAGAAGAAGAGGTAGAAGCAGAGCCTCCTAAGAAGAAGAGGCTAGCCCCCAAGAAAACACCCAAGGCCTCTACCCCTACTTTCACTAGATCTAAAATAAAACTAAAATTGCCTAAGGAAGATGAAGAAGAAGAAGATACAGTCATATTCAAATAGCCACCTCCTACCTTTGAGCAGAGGATTGCAGACTTGAAAGGAGGCAGTGGTATGGGATCTGTCAAATCATTGAAGTATGTTACTAGAACTAAAGACGAGTAGAAGATGATTGAGGATGCATTAGTGGAGAAAATGGCCAGATGGAAGTATGATCCATCTGAGTTGAAAAGCCATATGACTGAAGACCTTCTCAAGGCAATCACAATTCACTAGCACAATGCAGTACAAATTGAAAAAGACATCATAATGGAAACCTTGAAGCAAGTCATGCCTACTATAACTAGTAAAGTGGAAAAATATGCTATGACTCAGTATGAGAGTAATCACACTCCAAGGTTTAGGAATTTTCAAATCTTAAACAAGAAAATAGAAGATGTTGTGCAGGCCACAACAAAGATATGGAAGACAATTTTTGAAATCAAGGAAGAAGATAAGATAGAAAAATAGAGTACAGACCCTCTTGTGTAGGATAAAGAGGAAGATTTACATGAGGTTTAGACCATTGAAGAATCTAATGCTGAGCAGATTGCAGTAGAAGTGATGACATCCCTACCCCAATCACCTATTCAGAAAATCATATTTCCGAGCAAGGAAAATACTACAAAATCTACATCAAGTCAAGTAGGAACTGAGCATTAGGCTCTACCTACTACTCGGCCAAGCCAAACTAAGTCACAAAAGGATATTGTGAATGTCTCTATAGTTGATACAGATTCTACAAGTGGTGCAAATAATGTCAATGACCTATTCCAATTGAATACTGAGGAGAACAATGAGGTTGGAAAGGATAAGGATGATGATGGGAAAGGAAAAGAAATCATTCCTTCACCTCATCCCAAGGTTAAGTGAAAATAAACAATCACTGGTGAAATTTATCTTGAAGAAGTCATTGTGATTCCTAATTGGGATCTTTCTAACCTGACAGCCGAGAAAATGGATATACTTGGTGAGCTATGGAAGAAAAGAGCAAGACAATAGAAGTTCTAAGTTCAGAAGAAAAGGAATAGAGTACTGGAAGATATCAAAGGTATATTCCTTGATTCTCTAGAAATTGAAGTCAATGAGAATGACTCTATTATGGACCAACTTGTTGACCTAGTTCACAAGTTCAACACAAATCTTAATGGTCAGGATAAATTACTGCAGAAGCCAGAAAGGAAATTTGAGAATAAGGTTCTAGAGAACGTTGTAGGTAAAATTGCAATAGATCAAGTAAATCTAACGAATCTCATTAGCTCTCTAGAATCCACAGTGAACAGTGTTGTATCATTATTTGTAAAGTTGAGGGATATTTCTAACTTTACCATGGAAATAAAGACTAAGCTGATAATAATTGACACTGATTTGAAGGAAAGTGCAAACCAGTTGTCATTCAATCCTAGTTCAATTTCAGCATATTTCATTAAGATCAAGTATCTAATTGATCTGCAGGCAGAGTTACTAAGGGAAGAAGCAAGAACAAGGGAATCCCTTACAGCTATATAGAGCCAACTCCTTCCACACATGGATGTCATGTATAAACATATTTCTCATGCAAAGACACTCATACATGACTACAAATTTTCAGTTGCAGATCTTATGATGGAGTTGTCAGCAGAGATTCAGATTGAGTTGCACATCCTAAAGGTGTTTCAAGATAATTGGGACAACACTTTGTCTCAAATTTTGAAGGTAAATTGTGATTTCCTATCATATTTTGGTATTACCTTGTAGTTATTCTTTTTGGCATTTGTGTCAAAAATAAGGGGGAAAGATAGGAAATATATGTATATATACAAAGAGAAAAGATATGATATATATATACACACACACACACAAATATATGTATATGAGGAAATACATGTACAAAGTAGAGGAAGATATACATAGCACAAAATCAAAACAATTTTGAAAAATAAAAAAAAGAGTCAGTTGTAATCGAGCTACATAGGAGTTGTCAAAACCCTAGCAAGTACCCAAGCACGTGGTAAGGGGGGGTTTTAAGTCAGTAGTTCGATCAGTTTTTGGTATGAAAAGTGTTTTTGGCGACTAATGCCAAAGGGGGAGATTGTTGACCTTAAGGAAATACTTGTTTTCAATTAGTGCCAAAACACTTAGTCATTATAGTGTTGACCAAGCCAACAACTTGAAGTGCAACCCGGGCAGTTGTAGTGTAACCTGAGAAGTTACAGTGTCAACTGAGCAGATAGTGGCAATCAATATCACCTGAGTCACCAGTATTACCTGAGTTGCATACCAGCTCCGAGTGATCAATGTGACCCAAGTACACAGTGTAGCCCGAGTGCCAGAGATTACTATGTCACCCGAGTGTCAGCATATTGCCTGAGTGTCAGTATATCACCCGAGAGGATTACTAGACCCGAGTATCAGTATTGGGCCGACTTAGTTTTTATTGTTGGATATTAATTGTTATTATGGAAGGAGACTTATTAAGGTATTTTTTTGGATAAGGTATATATATGTAAGATACTTTATTTATCCAAATGTGTGTAGGTGAAGTAGCAATAACAGAGTATGGATATGCAAATATGAAGTGGTAGATTGATTAGAAGGCTACAACAGTGTAAAGGAACACCATAGACTCATCTATAACATTCGGGTGATCAATATTATCTCAAAGGATCTCATTCAGCAAATCAAAGTTGCATATCAGATCATCCATTGGTTCATCCTAACAGGTGTATCAACAAAATCCTTTAGCCGTGTGGACTTAACAATCCTTTTCAATTATCCTAACAGAGTTGCATACTTAATTGTATTGTACAAATCCTTTCACAAGGTGGACCTAACAGTCCTTATTGCTCCTAATAGGGAAGGCCATCAGAAGTGGTCAATTGTAAGCTTTAACAGGCTAAATATATACTACAATACTAAATCTTGTGGGTACCATCCCCACCCCAGTTTTAATTTCTATTTGGAAGGTTTCTGGGCAACCAAATATTGTGTCAAGTGTTGTGGATGTTTATTTATTTTATGTTTCATGCATGAAATTCGATTAGTTAATCTAATAAAGGATAAAAGAGAATAAGTTTTATTGGTTCCCGATTCACCCCCCCTCTCAGTCACCTAGACTCAATATATTTCCAACACAAACACAAGGTACATAATATACAAGGAGGTCATATGTATGCCCCCTCCATATGATGATGATATAAGACTATGGTGGCATCATAAGAAAAAGAGAACAAGGATACCTACTTCCAACACCAAGGAGATATCATTAAAACAATAATGTATGCTTGTTACCTTAGCAAAGAGTGAAAAATATTGGTAACAAAGGAAATAGATAACCGTGAAAGGATAAACACAAGTGGGAGGTGATCCTTGAAAGGAAGAGATCCTGGTTAGAATACATCAACCTTCAAGAGGAGTTCTTGAACAAAGATAACATCTTCAAGACAAAGAGAGGAGGAGAAAAACAATACACCCTTTTAGCCCCTATGAGTGGTGAAAAGGGGATTCTTGATGAAGGATAACACACTTTAAGCCCGAATTAAGGGTATTTGTTCAAGATGGACACAATTTTGCAAATAAGGAAGAGGTCGTGATCAAGGATACACACTTCTTATATAAGAGAGAATCCTGAATCAAAACAATCAAATTCTGTATAAGAAAAGAATGTCACATGATAACAAATGACACTATACTAAGCAAAGTGAATACTTAGAAAGAAAAGAAGATTTATAAGAGCATCCTTTCCCCCAAAGGGAGAAAGCAAGAAATAATGTAATTCATTGATATACATGTATTTTCAAGCAGGAATAAGTTGCAAACAAGAATATAAATCCTAATGTAAAACAAGCACATCTATGCAAGAAAATACTTTGTTTATATAAAAGAAACAAGTCCACAAAGAGAAATTGAATGCATCTTAAAGGAAGGCTCAAGCAGGTCAACCACGAGACTTTATTTCCCACCAAAACCCTGATATGAAGCTCCGATTCAATTTTGGGCCACTTTAGACAGGTACATAACATTTGAAATGCTATTTACATAGGTACATAATGTTGAAAAAATTATGTACCTAGTAAAAAGGGCCAAATATTGGACTAGGTGTTGACATGATAGGGTAGATGCAAGATTATTAGGTTCAACTAGTTCTAAGGCCGGGATAGAACACAAAGTTCACAAATAGTGATATAGGGCCTAGGTGATGAAATGAATTATTGGAATGGAGGAAAAATAAAGGAGCACACTTAGAAATAAGGCCTTACCTTTATTTTACAATATTAAAATAGTATAACAAAAAATACAAATTCAAATTTCACAATACAATATAAGACCACAAAGGCTCAACTAATCATACTAGATTTATACCAAAAAATTGATATACAAAAGACTGTTATATCAAAGAAAATTATCTAGGTTTGTTGAAAATACAAATATACAAAATTTATATATACTATGGTCTATCATATGTGAGCCGATACATATTTTTCCTTATCTATTTTTACTGTAGTTGTTCTAGTTTCATTAATTGTACCCCTTCAATAAATGGGTTAAATTTCACACTCTCCTAACACTCATTTTAACTTTCTTCTCCTCTAATAAATTTTGGGACCATTTTTGTATTTAAATTAATATTTAAATCAAGAATATGAGTCTTATTCTATTTTAAATCTCAACATAATCCTCTTTGGGCCCTTATTTTAAATGTGTAATTCATCTTATACCCTCTTGGACTTATATGGGTCATGTCCTATTGCTAAGTTCAATGCAATCAAGAACCCACTTCAATTTTGTCAATATCCAAATGGATTTTAGATCTAATAACTAAGCCCTATCATCTTTCCATCCCCAAAATTTGAGCAAATTTAGCGTGAATTAATTTGCCAACCAAATTAGTCTGATTACCTTATTTTTGGCTAAATTTAAGGGTGGATGATGTGGAAGCATTGCGATTTCCAAATATAGCCCTGGAATTGGAATATGACCATTGTAGGTTGGCATTAATGCAAAATACCTTGTGGAACCTATGTAAAGAACATATTCTAATTCATTTCACACATCGCATCTACAAGTTTCCTCTCAAGAGCAAGTGATCTTTTCAAGGGCATATCTGATTCAAGGAGCATCAAGTTATAAAAAGGAATCTTCAATTATGAGTTTAAGGTGGATTAAGTGGTGATCCATCATGTTATTGCATCAAAATTTGGAGGACTTATTCTATGAGAATTGCATCATCAATCAAGGGTATAATATTTTCAATCCAAGCATTTAAATTCTGGCATTTACTTTAGATTTGAGATTTCCTTTTCATGTTATCATTATTGTTGACTTGGCTGTGAGAGAGCCTAGTAAATATATATACATAAGAAATCTAACATCATTCATTGGAAGGACACTAACGCCTAGCACCGTAGTCCTCTAAGACATTGACACCTAGCACTATAGTCTTGGTAATTTACATGAAAGCTAATACAAACACCTGAATTTCAGAAATAGGTTCCTCTCTACATCCTCTTTCCATATATATATATATTGTAGTTGGTTCTCAACTTTGGATTTGTCATTTTATGTTGATTATTGTCAATTTTACACCTTTTTGTCGAGTTCTTGCATTGTCACTTTCCAATCACATCCAAATCAAATCAAAAGCACTAAAGAGAACAATCAATACATTGTGCCCAACTCATCTAAGGGTTTATAGTTGGGCCTATTTGTTGTCCTCCAATGTAATTCATGGGATGAGATTGATCCCTAGTTTGAATTCTTGATTTAGATTCCATTTCCATACATTATAGTTGTATGAATTCATTCTATTCCAATGCAATGGTGGATTATTTTCTAATTTCTCATCACTTGTTTTCACCACCTCAACTATAAATTCATCATTGTGGTTGATATGGAATTTTACCTTACTTTGTAGACCAAGGTCCCTCTTAGAATCCTCTACTGGTATTTGATTTTTGCACTTCATCTAAAATTTGAGGCAACTTTGAAGGAAAAGGGTATTCTCAATTCTATTGAATGACCATATTTAAACATGTTTAATTATTTCTTCATTTCCATTGTGTCATCCTTGAGTAGCTTCAATAATTTACTATTGGAGATTTCCATCGTTAAGGTTACTTGCACAACAACATTGAAGAAGATGAATTTTCTAATGGTGGATTATTTTCTAATGCCTCATCACTTGTCTGCACCTCCTCAACTATAAATTCATCATTGTGGTTGATATGGAATTCTACCTTAATTTTTATACCAAGGTCCCTCTTAGCATCCTCTGTTGGTATTTGATTGTTGCACTTCATTTGAAATTTTAGGTAGCTTTGAAGGAAAAGGGTGTTCTCAATTTTATTGAATGACCATATTTGACCATGCTTAATTTAAGTTTTCTTAATTTCTATTGTATCATACTAGAGTAGCTTCAATAATTTACTTTTGGAGATTTCCACTTTTAAGGTTACCTGCACAACAACATTGAAGAAGACAAGTCTTTTCACAGACTAAATAAGTGTCCTCTTAAACCTTTAAACTTTTCAACACTTCTTGCCTTCCTTAAGTTCCATAATATCTCATTTGAAAGACAAAACCAAAACAATTTATATCCTTCATCTAATTTATCCACAATAATCACTTCCATCCAATTACATATCCCATGTACCCCCCCAACTATTTAACCCATTACAAAACATTTTCTGGATTTCCTTACCATAAAAGAAATAAAAAAAATGTGACTAGCATATTCAAGTTTCTTGCATATGGTACATAGGTCAATATCACAAGATTTCAATTTATACTGTAAGCTCTGCAAAAAAAAGGCACCCAAAGGAAAGTCTTTTTGGACTGAATAATATTTGACCATAATATTATAAAATTTCCTTGCCATTGTTTATCCTCTAAACTTATATTCCAACATTTGTTTATATATTCGGTAATAGAAACACAACTAGACAAGGATTTATAAATCATCTCAGTTTTAACTATAACAAGAAGAGTACCATCATATCCTTTAAGATCTTTATAGTTGTCCACCTTCTAGATACAAACAATAGGGGAGTGAAATCCCTTATAGGCCTCATAAGTCTCACCCTCTCTCAAAAAATCTCAACCGCTAATTTTGTTATTTAATCTTCATCATTGATCAAAAGTAATGTGAGACATAAATGAGACCTTCATTCATTCATTTATCCTTAGCTAGCACTTTTGAGCACCTATACTATAGTCAAATAATCAAGCATCCATCAAGCATTGTTGTTATCAAGATCTAGAAATAACATCTATCAAACATTCGTTATCAAACATCAAGCTTTCATAATATCATGATCATATCAAGGTTATGCTATAGAATCTAAGAGCAAATCTACGTCAAGCATTCAAGAAAATCTCAAGTAACAATGAAGCATCCCAAGATCTTTATTGTGGTATTTGTTAGTCTTAAAAGGCACTTGGGGTGGGGGGGGGCATGAATCAGTGCACCCACAAATCTTAAATGTCTTCCACAAAATCCAACATTCAAAAGTAAATGCAATATACAAATTAAGCTCATAAACCATTCACACAAAATAGACACAAGACTCAAGATTTTTCCCATGGAAACCCTTGTTAGAGGGAGAAAACCACATGTGGAATGGTATCCATAAATTTCACTAGTGCACCAAGAAATCTGCCCAATTAGGAGCAATTACAAAAGCCCTATTAGGGGTATACCCAGTTAAGAGTATTCTATCCCGGTTAGAAGCTAACAAGTCCTGTTAAAGACTACTCTATTAAGAGATATAAAACTCCTTCTAAGAGTCACCTTGTTAGAGGGTTTACACTTAAGACCCTGTTAAAAGTCCTACTCACCCTGTTAGGAGTGACCTAGTTAAAGGATTTTACTTTGCAAACCTGTTAGGGCTTTCCTTGAGATAGACCCAAGAATAATTGATTTGAAAATGACCTTCCTGTCTGATAGATCCGCTTTAGTTCTGATCACAACGCCTCTTCAAGCATCCAAAAACTTCACACAATCACAATCTATGATCGCTCCATCTAAACATCACCACACTAACCCTAATTCACAAATTCATCCTTCTTTTATAACAACTTTATCACAGTTGTCCTCTTGACCTAAAATGTTTTACCCACCGACTTAAAACTTAAATTCAATCCTGCCAAAACACATTGGCCAACCTAATAAAGTCAACACAAAAGTAATCAGGTCGAAAACAATCATTAACAAACATTAAATAGACCGGGGAATCGATCTAAACAAGCTTGCACTGTCTGTTCTCTGTTCTTCCTGTCAGTCCTACTTGAATCTTCAATAAATTTCTCAATCTTCAAACTAACTAATGTGATCGTAGATGTAGGTAGATATACCTCTGTAGATGTTATATGCATGATCACACACCTTAACTCGGTCTGCAATGCCAGATCCTTACATTCTGTCTTCTACCCGATTGACTGCACACTTAGTCAATTATTCAATTAGATCTTCAACACCATCGGTAAGGCTGATCTCTAGCCACCAATACAACATGTTGCCATCAATGACAACACCACAATACATTATCATGATCAATACTCAAATCAACTTCACTAAATACCAACAGTATTATTATTTAACATTTAATTTATGCATAGATCTTAGACTTCATTAATGATTTTGTGGATTTTGGGTTTGGATCTTGCATTTCATGTGTTTCGTTATTGTGATTTGCATTTGCATACATTCACACAAGGTAATTAAAAGTCATTAAAATGGCTCATCAACATCTACTACTTAATTTGCATCCCCTTTGCAATTATTGTTCTCTACCAATAAGAGATGCTTTTCATCTCCTACTTCAAGCTCAATATTTGTAGATTTTGATTTTTGTACCACTTTAAGGTATGCCTTCTTGCTCTCTACTTCTATACTTTTTTGCACTACATCTACTAACATCTATGTGCTTGCCAAAATAATATTCAACCAATATTGCTATTGTTACACTCTTCTCTACTTGAACAAGATAAATTTTCTCCACTTCCACATCCACGTCCTCTTTTGTTTCTATTGTTGCAACAATTATTTCTTCTGATACAAACTCATTCTTCTCTTCATTACTTTGGCTTGATAATAATTCTCTTGGTCCCTCCTCTCTTCTTTGATCATCTCTTCTAGATTATGTCTTTTCTCTTCACCTATCTCTACTGTTTTACAAACTCTTCTTTGTCCTTATCATCTTACATGAGGTTTCCTTTTCCTTTTATCTTATTTTCCTTAAGACCTGCAAACAAAGGCATCAAACAAACCAAGGTTTTCAACTTTACTCTCCTCACTTGTCCTCACTACAATTATCATACTAGCTCCTTCCAACACATGAGTTGCATTTTTCTTTCTTTGTCTTATTTCTTAAGTTCTTCCTATGTGTTGGAAATGACCCATTTCTCCTTTCATAGGCAATTCACTTGACATTTTTGTCTTCTCATTGCCTCTTGGAGAAATCTGCTCCTCTCAATGTGCAGTCCTAAAAAAATGAAATTCTTTCACTATCGTATATGCATTGTAAGATGTACTCATCAACTTGGAAACCATATGTTCCTAACTCTTCACTTTTTCTTTTCCATTTTCTTGTCTTATCAGTTAGATTTCCTTTCCAACCCATTGTTACATTATCAAATATCCTGCTATATATAACCTCTACACTTTGGGGTCTTTAATATTCTTCTTTTCAAAGGAATAATTCAACCCTACAACCCATCTCAAATTAACTCTTATGGGTTCTCTCTCTTAGAAAGAAAAGGAATATTACTTTGTAATTCATATCGCTTATTCTTCATTTCCCCTTTGATTGGGACAACTTATTTATGTGTGTGGTATCTTCTTTGACTTTTCTTAAGGGCTTCCATCCTTGTTCGCATCTGCTTTATGGCTTCTAGCATTCAGTCAAATTCCCCTACAACATTTTCTATTGCAATCTGTATTTTTCTTAAGGTGTCTTGTTGTCTTTGCTATCTGTCGCTATGACAACAGCTCCCTTCTGATCACAATATTACGCAGAGATACTCATCCCCATACACTATTTTGTTGGACTCTTGCCAACCCTAAACCGAGAATAACACACTCCGCACGGTTTTGATTTGCTTTGATATCATCGAGTCACATAGTCTTCATGGGTGTAAAAATTGAATAGGAGGTCACACCAGACAACCTTGAACAAGCTTCTCCAACCAAAATGCAACAAAGTCGAAGCAAGACTACTTTTTTAAAATTCAATTGTAGCAATAGACACTATGGTGGATTTGCACACAATGTGAATCACAAGAAATCACGCAAACCCACCAAACCAAAGTTTAAAATCACATGAAAACTAATAAATGACCACTTAAATACAACCACTAGTAAAATACACTAACATCGTCTCTAGAGGCACACAACATTCATTACAACTGTTACAAGTGCATTCCTCATTTTGAGAATGACTATTTCTAATTGCTCCAAGTGAAATGAACATAATATAGGCAAACTGCTTAGAATTGCTACAAGTAAATAAACCTAAGAAGAAGAAACAATTTGCAAATTATTGCAAGTGAAGTTAGAACGATGTTCTCTACGGCCAAGCATATCACAAAAATAATTGATAATGACTACATGAGTAGAAAATTAAAAAATCACACTTCATTATATCAATTAAAGATACAAGATCACATGACTTATGACGGTCAGAAATAGAGTCACATACTTATGATTTAGTCAATAGCAACACAAAAGAAGAATTTTGACTTTCTCTGTTTAGGTTTGAATTCCCTATCTTTGGCATGGATTGCCTCCCAGTCTATGCGGGGGTCAAGAGTATGTGCCCTTCCCCTTTTAAATCAACTCTTTATCTTTTTTCTTATGTAGTCCTTCCTGCAAGAAGTACAGTGCAATATGATTTTATATTACTATAAGCTATTTGTAGACCCATATACTATTTGTAGACCCATATAAAGACTGCCTGGTATGTTAGACTATTAAAGATTCTTTCTTTCTTTCCTTCTCATGCCTCAAACCTCATAACACTTCTTTTTGCTTCAAACCAAATAACCTTAAACACGACATACATCTGTTCAATTATTCTCCCAGTCTTCCTCTGTGTCGCATTCTCCTTGTTTAATCTCTTTTTTTATTTTATTGCAGCTCTATTTCTTATCCTACATGGCTTTTGCCTTCTTCCTTCATCTATGCAATCTGATTTTATTTCTTTGACTGTTCCATCTTCTCCCACAACTAGATATATTTTCTCAAAAGGAAAAAAAATCCGAGCTCCAAGCATAGTGAGATCTTGAATTTCTACCAAGGATGCTCATATGTATACAAAATCGGGTGCACTAGTTGTTTGATGTGTTGGGAGCTGCAAATTTTAAAGGAATTTGAGGTTGCCATATATGGTTTTAGTACAAAACATGCGACCAAGTTAGGAAATGCTTTGCTTCAGATGTCATGTGGTCTCATTTTTTATTAAGAGTAAAGAGATCTACATAAGGAGATGGTTCTTTTGTTCAGTAGTTAAGGTTTTTTTCCCTTCATACGCGAAACTGAGAAATGAGAGCTATTTCATATTGCTCTGCACTGCGTTGTTTATTCAGAGGAATGCTCATAGACATATATCCCACATTGGTCATATTGGGGAAGGGTTTAACGTTTTTATTCATTAATGCACATAAAGGAAGTGCCAAAAGGCATGCCCCGTTTGGCAAGTGGTTCGTGTGCGATGTGGACAGCTGGCAGTAGACAATGATATTTGTGGGCCCATGTCCATATGGTGATGACTTGGCAGAATGGGTAGCAAATCAGAGCACGCCACCTGTAAGGCTGATTGAATAATGATGATATGGAAAGGGGATATATGGAAAACAAGTGTCATCTCGTCGCGACTTCACAAGGTAATGGAGCAGTCAGGAGGTGGAGTTACGATGGTGTGCAAGAATGACGTGTGACAAACATAAGGGGAGATCTCAACGACGCAAGGTGGACTGACGGTTAGTGGTGGTGGTTGCGAACTTGCGATTGGTTAAAAGAAATGCTTGTTGCAGGGTCACAAGTTATACTGACGGTTAGTGGAGGGACTTGCGACCGTGTGGTAAAACTAGGAGACACTGGTGTCGCAACGTCACAATGGTTTGTAACGACTAAGATAATGTGATGCGATGTTGTGAAAAATAGAGAATGTCAAATAACAGGGTCACAAGGTTATGTTGCGGTTAGGAAAGTTGCTTGAGAAGTTGCGATAGCTTTCCACGTGTCCATGATCGTTAAGGATAAGAGAGAGAAGACGCAATCCTAGTGCTGAGATGATAAACAAGTGGGTTCACAAACTTTTCAAATTCTGTCGTGTGGCAGAGGTGGCCGTATGTGTTGGAATGACTAAGGAAAGTTGGGACTGAGAGGGGAGGGGTGAGTCAATACCACAAAAACTTTTATAATTGAAAATTTCTATAACCATATACTGCTGCTGTTGTTTACCAAATTCAATAACTTGAAATGAAACTAATATAAAACTCATAAAACATAACATCAAAACATTCAAGCAATAGAAGTCATAACTCTGTGATTTTGTTTACGCAAAAATCCTTGGTTAGAGGAAAAAATTGTGGTGGGGATGATACCCACAACCTTCACTAACTGCAGTATAAAGGATGCTCGCTTAGAGCTTACAATGTTTAACCATTTTGATAGCTTACTCAGTTAAGAGTATACAAAGACTTGTTAGGTCTACCTGGTTAGAGGATTTTACAATCTCTACACTTAGAGATGTACCGTGTTAAAGGTTTTACAAATATCAGATCGGTTAAGATCTACCCAGTATTGAGATTTCTAGGTCTCAATACAATAGTATTAACAACTCAACAATGTCTGCTATATTGCATCAAAACAAATGTTGATCAGACTCTATGTGCTTTGAAATTTGTGTTACCTCAATCTCAAACTATAACACACCTCGGATCTGCTCTGCTATAGCTAAATATCTGCTCGGTGCTCTCTGCTCTGCTATGCTCTTTGTTCTTCAAATAACTATCATTAACAATATCAACCTTCTCTGCATCATCATTCTCTTCTGCTCTATAAATCATCCATTAAATATAAGATATTGCCTCTTAATCTTATGCGTTAGGTGCGCTATGATTTGTTTTAACCGTTAGATCTTCTTTTCCGCTCGGTGACTGTGTCACTTTTACCTCGATACTTGACATTTTTCTTGGAAATAACTAACTTTCATTAACCGCTTAATCTGCTCCTTAGATCTTCTCTTTGAATTAATTCGATCGTTGATCTTATAACAAACTGTTCTTCATGCATTGTATAATCATAATTAGTGTTGTGTCAATTCATTAAATGCGTGCTTATCGCGTTCAAAATCAATTAAGTAACTTCAATAGAGTAACTTCTCTTTGCTTGGTTAACTGATCTTTAGTACTCGGTAACTGTCAACTCGGTGTACTTCATATGCGCTCGATGTTCCGTAACTGTAGACTCTCGGTGTAATGTCTTTAACTCTGTTGTGTGCTTTACCGACTTCACTGGCTTACTCGGTGTATATTACCGACTAGTCAAATATTTACTTTCTCCCTTTTTACAGATTGACTCTTCTAACTCATATGACTTTGACTTAACTAATGACAACAAAATATCCATTTGAGATAACAATATGACAGTCAAGGCAGTATTGACCAAAGTCATCAGTATTATATGGCTCTGCCATTTCATTGATTAACCTTTTTCTGTTCAACACAAGTTGCCAGAAATGGATAGCAGGGAAGGTTGCCAGAAATGGGTAAGCATGTCAGAGACCCGTCAATTTGATAAGACATGCACAAGCAACAAGGAATATTTGGCAGATTGAAATTTTCAGAAGATCATGGTGTTTTCAGTAAGACTTGTTATGGATTTTGATGTCTTTGTTTGTGTACTTCTATACGCATACATTTTCAGACATTGAAAGGTGATTCTCAAAGTACATTTTACAGAAGTAAACAAGGATTTGGAGGTTATAAGTATGACCCTTCCATGACTTATTTGCCCCGGTGTTAACGAAAATGGATATTGTTGAGGATAAGCAGTATCTCTGATACAAATGCAGAAATAGTATTGGGATTGATTGCATGGGGAAAAATACACCGTAGTTAAATGGATATTAAAATGAAGGTGGGTAGTTAAAGGGATATTAAAAGGTGAACTGTATTGCAAACTCACAATTCATGAGTGTCACCTTTTTTATACCCTTTGACTCAAATATACCGGTTAGTTGGCTGGAGAAGAGAACAAGGAGATGTCAAGTCCTTGGGTCTTTCTTTTTGAATTATTTTCAGAATATTTCGATGCCCCTTGGAAGAGGTTTGTTGAGAACTTTGCATCTTCGTTTCTCTGATACTGTAGCCACGTACTATGCTTTATTGGCTCGACTCTGGTGGTTGTTTCTCCAGATAGTGACATCCTTGTTACTAATTGATTCAGTTGATGCGTACTAGAATCAGTTAAGGGAGCAACATACCCTATATGGAAATATCCTTAAGTTACCTTTCTAACGAGAATATCAGTTTTCCTTCAATGGTGCAAGTTGGAAGCACAAAGGATTAGTTGCGTTGGAAGCAGAGTTTTTGTCTTCTCCTAGTGTTTTGTATGGTGTAGTTTGAGTTTGTAGTAGGTGGTTTTTCCTTGGCCTGAAGCTTGTTGGCTCCCTTGTTTTGTATAAAAGGGATTTTCAAGGCCTTGTAAAGCGATTCCAGTTTTTATGGTCCCAGTAGCAAGTTTTAGCTGAGAATGAGCAGCATTGTAAATTCTTTCCATAGAGAAATTTTAAGTGAATTTGTGTTAATTCTTTTGAAGGTTGTTTGAGTTTTGAAAGGTGTATTGAATATTTGTATGACAGAGATAGCAAAGGATTCTATTGAAATATAGTACAGGATCAGATCTCTCCGATGTGTAATGTTGTCATGTTTTCAATGAACAGAAACATGAGTTTTATTCACTTAGTGCATTCTTGTGATGTATGTAATCTTTCCTTCATGCTTTGATCCAAGGGGTCAATTAAATGCTTGATTAAGATTGCAGATCTGAGAGGGTTATCGAGGGATTGTGATAAGTAGGCTGGTTTGGGATTATTGTTGAAGAAATATTGTGAGGCAATACTTCTTAGATCATATGCTATGGATGAAACTCTATTGTAAGATATTATATTTCTGACGACTCAAATGCCCAATGGGATAAGACACTGATCTTAGCTATTGTGGGTCTTACAAGTGTGTTATCGTTCAAACTCATGTTGTTTCTTGCTGCATCAAACTTCATTAAATCATGAATACCTTTACTTTTGTTGTATATTATTAAATTATTTCATCTCATCCTCCTAGCAAGGTTGATGTTCAATGGGTAATTAGCCATTATCTAGTATCTCCCAGTTGTGTTGAGGCTTATATGAGATCTTTGCTTGTATTAATGTTGTTTAATGTATATGCAAGGGCATTAAAGGGAGTCCCCCCCTTGGTTTTGCAGAACCTAAAGTGTAGAAGGATAGTTCAGTGCCCTGTTAGTTGGTCCAGTCCTCTTAAGACTTTGAACATTGAAGTTGGCTTCTCTATAGAATGTGTTGAAAGATATACTAGTAGCTTAGTAAGTGTAAAACCTTTTCAGGAACCAACAAAATGCACCGAAACAAAGTTTGAAATCCTCAAACTCCCAAGCTTAATCATATTGGACACAACTGGGCATTTATGAAGGTAAAAGAGGTAAATTGAATTTTGAAATCGAATTCATGTACCCTTCAAATCAATCCTTCGTGACCCCAACATCTACAATACACAAAATTACAAAATGATGCAACATAAAATCTCTAGTCATGTGATTACTGGATTCTGAGATGCTTCTGCTTTACAATCCAAATGCAATTGCCAACTTCTCACTTTGGTAACAGAGGAATGGTTATTTTTCTTTCCCTCCCACATCATTCAATATATGTCTTAAATTTAGAAAATGTCCTGTCGCTTTCTTCTCCCTACACAAATTCTTCAACTTTGCATAGATTCCAGGGTCTGTGGGTGTGATATGTCTTCTGCACAAAAAACATGTATCATTTTCTGATCTTCAATCCAACTATAGCATCTAAATGCAGATGGCAATGTCGACTTCTCATTTCGGTGACAGAGAAATAGTTATTTTTCTTTCTACTCCACATCATTCAGTATGTTTTGAATTTAGAAAATATTCTGTCGCTTTCTTCTCCCTAGACAAATTCTCCTAACTCTGCATAAATCTACTGTGCCTGCGGGTGTGATTTGTCTCCTACGCAATATATCATTTTCTGGTCTTCAATCCAGCTATAGCATCATAATCCAAATGCAATTGTCAACTTCTCACTTTGGCGGCAGAGGAATAGTTATTTTTCTTCCTACCCCACATCATCATTCAGTATATGGCTTGAATTTAGAAAATATTCTGTTGCTTTCTGCTCCCCAGACAAATTCTCTAACTCGGCGTAGATCTCCTGTGTCTGTGGCTGTGATTTGTCTCCAACACAAAAAGCATGAATAATTTTCTGGTCTTCAATCCAGCTACACCCAGGTACCTTTTTGATTCCTCTATCTTTCATCAATCTCCTAAGCATTTGGACCTCACCCCACATGCCCACTTCGGCATAGATGTTTGACAGAAGAACATAAGCCGGAACATTTTCAGGATCCAGCTCAAAAAGAAGAGTTGCTGTAAACAATCCTAAACCAATATTCTTATGTGGTCTACAGGCACCAAGCAAACATCTCCACACAATCACCACAGGTCTAAGTGGCATCTTGATGATAAATTCTAAAGTTTCCCCAAGATAGCCAGCACGGGCGAGAAGGTCAACCATGCACACATAATGATCAATTGTAGGTATAATGCAATGGAATTCGCTCATGCTGTTAAAGTATTTACAGCCCTCATCCACTAAACCTGCATGGCTGCATGCTAATAAAATACACGTGTAACTCACATGATCAGGGCATGTTCCAGAGTGTTTCATTAGTTCAAAAAGTTTTAAAGCATCCTTGCAAAAGCCATTTTGTGCATATCCTGCAATCATAGCATTCCATGCAATCACATCTCTTCGAGGCATTCTGTCGAAAAGTGCACGTGCCTTGTGTATGCTTCCACATTTTGCATACAAGTCCATCAGGGCATTCACAACTACAACATCAGACAAAAGTCCATGTTCAATTATGCTTCGGTGGATGTCCATACCTTGCTCTACAACTCCCATCTTGGCACAGGCTGGGAGGATGCTGGCAAAGGTGGTGGAGTCTGGCTTTATACCTGCTAGCTGCATTTGCTTAAAGGTTTCCAAAGCTTTTTCATCGAGCCCGTTTTGTGCATAGCCTCCAATCATTGCAGTCCATGAGATCACATTTCTTTCGGGCATTTCTGTGAAAAGTCTTAAAGCCTCGTTAAGAACACCACTGTTTACATATCCTACAACCATTGCAGTCCATGAGACCACATCTTTTTTAGGAATTTTGTCAAACAGTTCACGTGCTTTGTGTAAGCTTCCACATTTTACATACATATCTAGTAGGGAATTTGCAACTATAGCATCCATATCTAGTAGGGAATTTGCAACTATAGCATCCAAAGAATATCCACTTTCTATTATACTTCGATGGATGTGCATACCCTGTTCCAAAGCTCCCATTTTGGCACAGGCTGGGAGGATGCTGACAAAGGTTGAAGATACTGGATTAACACCTGCCAATTGCATCTGCTTATAAGTCTCCAAAGCCTCCTCAAGAAATCCGTTCTGGGCATATCCTGCAATTATCACATTCCATGAGATCACATTTCTTTGAGGCATTTCTTTGAAGAGCCTTAGAGCCTCCTCAAGTTCACCATTTTGTGCATATCCTGCAACCATTGCAGTCCATGACACCACATCTCTTTGAGGCATTTTGTCAAACAGTTGACGTCCCTTGTTTAGACTTCCGCATTTTACATACATGTCAAGCAGGGCACTTGTAACTACAACATCTGAAGGAAACCCTCTTTCGATTATGTTTTGATGGATTCCCATACCCTCTTTCAAAGCTCTTATTTTGGCACAGGTTGGAAGTACGCTGGTAAAGGTGAACTGATCGGATTGGATACCTGTTCGTTGCAACTGGTGAAACAGTGCCAATACCTCTTGAGGAAAACCATGTCTTCTGTAAGCCGCAATGATGATATTCCATGTAAAGACATCTCGTTCAATCATTTGGTCAAACACTTCGCGCGCATCTGCTAAATTTCCGCACTTGGCATACATTCTTATAAGGTTGTCTTGTAAACATTTGTGTTGCGTGAACTTGAATTTCCTCATTGATGCGGGTGTCGATTTTCTTAATTTCTAAATGGGCTTCCATGGAAACGCAGTTCGGCCATAGTTGACGATACGTAAAAGAGTTCACAGCCAGGTTGTGTAGAGTTTCTTCCAACCGACTGTGTGTCTCTACATGATTCTCTGAGATAGATTTCTGCATTTGGCTTGGTACGAATCTAATTGATGCCTTAGAATTGATCATTGTTATTCATTCATCATTCAGTCTAGTTTTGATGATGATAAGTAGGGTTTCGAAAAAACCCAATTTTGACAAAAGCAAAGAAATAAGACAAAGGAACTACAAAAGATTACATAAGATAATTTCAGTCTAGTTATTAAAAAACACTCCGAGTTTTAAAAGAAAAGAGATGGTTTAGTGAACCTTAAGAAGTGATGACAATAATCTCTTTAATAAAATGAAGTTTTCATATAAGACATTTTTAACTTTTCTAAAAAGATTTTAAAGTTTTGATACAATTATTTTGTTATTTTTATGATTGAATCAATTTTTGTTGAGAGTTAATGATCAACGATTATTCATTCTACTAAAGTCATTTGAAGGTACAATCTTCACCGTATTTTTTAGAATTGGGTTCTCAAAACTTACGAAGACTTGATTCTTGGTATACTTGTGAACATAAAAAAAGGATACACTCCAATTACTAAGCTATTTGACCATTTCCTTTATAATTGATTGAATGAATATCTACTTATTCAATTTTCACTTGTTTATTAACTAAATTAATCAACCATTTTTAAGGAAAAAGGTGGGAGACTTTATAGAAAATCAAAGACTTTATAAAAAAGCAAAGACTAACTAACTAGCACCTCAATCCCTTGGATTTAGGGAGATTGCACTTATTGGAAACTAGAAACTTGGAAAAAAAGAGTGGGATGAAGTCTACTTTGTTCAACCATTAGTTAAACTCAATACTTTCCTAAATCTACTCTATGACAGGGCATGATGATCAATTAGGAAGCTAGATGTTCGTCTAACTATCTTGAAGAAGTCTTCATTAGAAATGAGCAACTGGATTTAAATTGATAACCTTGTTGACCAATTCTTTGTTTTCCATATTTGGACTAGTTCAAAGGACATGTTGAAATGTATCATTATTTGACTAGTCATTCAATAGCTACAACCAATAAATTAGTACCACACATACTCATTCATGCATTAATAATCAAACACGACATCATCACATCATTTCACATGCACACGCGCGCCCACACACACACACACACACACACATTACACTTATAAGGATAAAAACTTTATCACATAGGTCATTATGATAGAAGGATTAATTATCATCAGTTCATAATAAAAGTCTTAGCAAAATACCACAAAACCATATAGTCTGAAGGTTTATATAGTGAAATAGAGTCTAACCAAGCAGAAAAACATCTAATAAAACAAGCATAAACGAGGCTCATAATTTCCCCAACTTACGTCCCTGATGGTCCTCTAGTAGGATCATTCTGGTTCTCCATCCAACCTGTCAATTGGAAATTGAAATTTATACTTTTCTTTTCTAACATCATAATAGGTATTGCCTTCCCAATATGGAATTGGGCACTAAAGAAGAGGTGGCTATAATTTTAAAGGAATCCATTTTTCCCTTTGGATACGACCCAATTGCATGTATGTGGCTACTCTACAGACCGTTGCATGGAAGTTCCAAAGTGAATGAGGTTCTACCTTCTTCAGGTTATTTGGTAATGTATTGTATCTCTGAGCCAAGTGCCAAAACACCGTCTTAATCTAAGGTTCCATGTCTTCAAGTTATGTATGAACTTGTTCCCTTAATGTCATCACCTTATCCATCTTATCAGGGTTGTAAATCAACTTATTCTATTCATAGAAGATTTTATCAGTGTCTTCAACCTCAACCCCCAGAGATACAGGAGCAATTTGTTCATTTTCTTCATATTCCTTACACTTCTCCACTCTAGTGTTTTCATTATGAAAATAAGACATGAATTCCCTCAACTGAATGTCTCCAATAGACACCCATTTAGAATCAAATGGAACAACATAACTATGTAGGTACAAATCACATAGAATATTCTTGAACTGGGGTGTAGCAATCTGATAGGAAATTATAAAGTCATTAGGTGTAAGTAGGGATGAAGGGAGACCGGAGAGTATTCTTGACAATTTATAGGAAAGGTACAACTCCTTTATTTGTAGTGCATAGAATCATGGAGGTATTCTACATTCTATAATTTAAGGTATGTGAGTACCTACATTCTCTATTTCCTACTTCAATTTCACAATTTCCTCCTCCTTCCTCCTGAGTTCTCCCTATAATTGTTCCTTTTCCTTCTTCCATTCTTGTTTCATCTTTATCATAAATTCCCATAGCTTTAATGTAACATAATCCCATGATGAAAATGTTTTTTTAAACATAGGTTTCTTAACTAGATGAGTTTTTTGTTGTTTATACCTTCTACTTTTTCTCCAGCTCTTGCAAGGTTTTCCAAGCCACTAGTAGTTTTTCCTTCTCTTGAGACTTCCTCTTCAACCTGTTATATTTGTTCTTTCTTAGCCTCATCATCTATTTCTTGATTGAACGGAAAAGTCCTAGAGTCAATAGATGCTTCCTCAGTGCTTCTTGTCTTAGTATCCTAAGTATGATCACTTTTTGCTACTTCAACAGATGTAGGAGGAGTTTGAATTACTATAGGAAGTCTACTAGTATGTTCAACTGTTTGTTCTCCTATAGTATTAGATAAATTTTTCTCATATTCATTTGAGATAGGGATATGAGTATTTTTAGTTTCCTTCTTACCCATACTTTTATGAGGCTTCCCATGAAGCCTATGAATTCTTCTTATTGTCTTCATATGAGACTTCTTTGTTCCCCTCTCAACTTTTTTGAATTTGTATAGTCGGAAAATGGAAGCACTTCCATTGTAGATTGGTTTAGCCTTCTGATTAAGTGGTTTAGGGTCATGTCAAATGCCTTGAATGGGTCTCTAACTTGGACCTGGCTTTCCCCCTATTTTGCCCCATTTCCCACTTTTTCTAGCCTATTTCTGGCACCCCGATCTGCAAATTTGAAGTTCTTGACTTCAGGGTCAAGGTCAACCTTCTGGGTCAAGGTCGACCTCAACCCTGACCTAGGTCAAGGTCAACCTCGACCTTGACCTAGGTCAGAATTGACCTTTTTCTGGCCTAAGGTTCAGATTTCAAATTTCTGGGGTTTCCAGATGTCGGGCTTCGGAAAGATATAATTCTCGCTTCCGGGTCAGCTTTTTTGGGTTCTGAAATGACGACTCTTAAATTATATTTAATATAGGTCCTCTTCTAGGGGTATAGGTCTAATTGAAATTTAATTCTCCTATGTAGGCCTCTCTAGAAGACTGTGCCCTAGATTGGTATATAAGGAAGCCTTCTCCTCTCATTTTCTCTAACCATCATAAAAGCATAATCACAAACACTCAAGACTTGAAGAGATAAGATAAGAAGAAAGATTTGAAGCAAGCATCTTCTCTCAAGTATTCAAGCATTCAATTCATCAAGGAGATCCATTGGTCGCCATTGAAGGATTCAAGCTCCATGGAGCCCTCTTGTTGAAGATTTCTTCATTCACATTCCTCCAAGCCTCTTCCTCTTCCAAGATCCATTCAAGATTGGTGTTGGAGGTTTACAAGAAATTGATTTGAGATATTATACATTCTACATTCTAAATCCATTTGGTGCATACATACTTGTGGATTCACAGATTTGAATCCGCCACAAGGACTTCTACAAGCAAGGTGAATTTGTTCATTTACTTTGTCTCATTTATGCAATTTCAATTATATTTTAAGGTTAATTCTAAAACTGGGGTTGGACCAAGGAAAATCCCTTCCCCCCAACAAACAAACCATTTTTCTTGTAGGTACAGGTTTAGAACAACATATCAGAGTACAGATTCAGATACCCTTTTTGCAAACTTCCAGGATCTGCGAACAGATTTTCCGTCAGAGTTGTGCAGGTCAAGGTCGACATTTTGGGGTCAAGGGTGACATTTCAGGGTCAAGGTCAACATTGACTTTAGGGTACAAATCAAAACTGTGTTAGAAAATAAAACTATTTCTAGGTTTTGTAGATCTCGTAGTTTTGGTTCAGGAGAGCAGAAATCAATAGTTTCTGAGACCGTGTGACAGGGTTTTCAGTAGGTTCTTTTTTAGAGGTAAATATTTTATTCCATTTTCCTTTGCAATCATTTCCATATTTACACCCCTTATCAATTACAATTAAATGTAAGTGGATAATATGTGCATAGGGACACTTCTATGAGCAAATCTCCATTATTCTAAACCCTATCCATATTTTCTTCTTTACATTTTGGTGAACCCACAATAGACAACTCTTTATTTTTGGTGTTAGATTTGCATCTAATGTTAGATCTTACATGCATTTAAAATTAAATTTCTTTTATTCTCTTGCATTTATATTTCAAAAATAAAAATCACAACATTTCTTTAAAATTACAAAAACATTTACATTTTTCATCATACATTTCATTTGAATGCATTTGGATATATCTAGATCTATTTTCTATGCATTTCTTTATTCGTTATCATGTTGCACAAGTTGTTTCAAGTGTTTTCCAAACATCCTTCTATAACTTTTGGGATTAAACAACATCCTCCTCTTACCTTACCATTGCATAATGTTACACCTAGAAAGACTTTATTTAGGCGTGTGATGTCACTTTTTCCTCTCTTATATTACCTTGTAAGGATATATTAGCGTAAGAAGATGACTTTAATCTGTCTCTCCATCATATTTTTCTTTATGGAGATGAGTTGAGGATTGATGTTAATTCTTCTCCTAATATATGTCTTTCCTATGAGCCTACTTTAGAATATAATTCTCCTATTTGGGATGAACCTTTGGATTTGGATGTTGATTACTCTCTTCCTCATGAAGCCATTGTGGACGATCCTCCTATTTGGGATGAACCCTTGGATAAATACATTGATTTATCCCCTCCTCGTGAAGATGCTTTGATAAAAGAGGGTGATTTATTAATGGATGACATATTCATACATGATGGTGACTCTTTTTCTAAAACACAATCCCTTTGTGCAGACATTTTAGAGAAAGAAGGAGACATTATAGATGCTTTACCTCCATTTTGGATTCCTTCTAGTGATGAGGCATTAGTGGAGAATGATATGAATTCCCTTAATTCTCTCCTTCTTAGTGATGATCTTATGGAGAATCAAGATCCTACCTCATCTCCTCCTAGGATATCTTCTTTTCTTCCTTCTTGTGACTCTATTTGTAGTGTTGAGACAACTAACATGGTTTATCCAAAACCCTTGTTGACTATCAAAGGTTGTACTCACATTACTATCAAAGGTAAACCTATGTAATCTTTAGAGTTTTTCAATGATCAAGATTCAATAGCTCATGCCTATCATACAAGGAATAACCCTCAACCTAATCTGGTGGTTCCTACTTTTTTACCACCTTATCAACCCATTCTTCCTCCTCCACTCCATCTTCCTAGCTAGGAGTATGATTTGATAAACCAATTGTACAATACACCTGCCAAGGTTTCTTTATGGGAGCTTCTTCAAACCTCACCTACCTACCATGAAGCCTTGCAAAAAGCTCTATCAACTCTTACCACTCCACCTCCTAATCAAAGAACATCAATGCCTTCTTACAGTGCATGCATGTTGTAACACCCCAAAATTGGCACCTAATAATCCAATCAATTTTGGTGCATTCCTTCAATTTTCTCATCTTTGAAGTCCTATTGTACTAGGCAAATTCTTCTCCTAATTGACTTTAATTGACTGAG
>MU223224.1:3209634-3229089 GCA_018584345.1 Thuja plicata | reverse complement strand
TATCTCACACACACACACACACACACACACACACACACACACACACACACACACACACACACACACACACACACACACACACACACACACACACACACACACATATCTAATTCTTTCTGATCCTCTGATACTCTTTATGTATACTTGTGTCATATTTTGATCTGTACCATTTTGGAGATATATATCTGATGCAGTTGTTCTCTGATTTTGATATGTTTCATGATGTCTCTTTGTTTTTGATAGATGCATTTGCACATGTGATTAGATCTTGGTCATACGATGAGTTAGTTTTTAGATGATGACATCATTTTATGCATGTTTTGATTTATCACTGATACAAATATGTTTTAAATGATACTATGTGAATATGCAAATGTATGTTTTTGAGTTTTTCTTATGCAAGTAAAATATATGGATGCACTTAGGATGTAAAAATGAAATGTGATGCTTTGTTTTTGTATTCCTTTTTGTCTCATTTTATGAATGTAAAATGTATGCTATGGATGTGCAACGATATTTATATCAGTAATAGTAAATAAATGTTTTTAAATTGGTATTTAGAAGAAGATAGAAATTATTTTTGAGCACAAATTCCTTATGTGTTTACCTCTTTCACAAATGCACCATGCAATCTCTAAATGCAGACTCTTAGGACTTGCCACTAATTGGTAGCTATTGGACATTTTTATCATCATTGGGTGCTTTGCAAAATGGATAGCACCTGATAGTACAACAATCACTAATACCCACTGATATATGAAAGTATGAATACTATGTTTTATTGAAATGTCAGAAATAGACTTAGACATCAAGGTATAGAAGCTAGGATGACAAAATAGTCACCTTCCTTTTAATATATTAGATTCTGTGTAAGGCAAGATATTGGATCTGAAATGACCTTGAAAATTCATATCCTTGGGTACATTATGATTTGTATACCTTAGCGAGAATCTGACTCAGAAAATAGATAAGGAAATTGTTGCAACCTCACCATATTTTACACATAACAAAGATCGAGATATATGCGGCTATCCACCCATAGTGGCAGCTCTTACCATAAACATCCAAGTTAGGTGAAATTTATAGGATCATTTGGAACAATCTCTACATGTAGAAAACCAAGAAAACATTATGCCCCCTTTCCTTGCGACTCTTTGTCTTTGCGCAGATGTCATGGAGTAACTCGAAAGGCATAACAACATCAATTTCAAATCAATCTAATTTAAAATTCATAACTGCTTAAATCCCTAGGTAAAACATCATCAAGACATAAAAGAGTCATAATCAACCCAAGATCAAATTGTGTTTAAGTAGCATTTAAGAAATACTATTGATTCATTTTTCAAGCGTAGTAGAGATTCAATAATCAATAAGTCAGAATTTATGCAGATAGGTGTTCCATGTCTGAGTATAACCTTTGTTGTGCTTGTTTGTAATCCAATGTTGGTCATAAGAACACTGTTCATGCTATTGCAATGTGTGTGTCACCCTTGGTCTTGTGAAAGTCACAATTTGGTGAAAGTATCAAGTAACATCGTATCACAAGACAAACCATCCTATGATGACCTAGCAAATGCAACCTATCATACTAGAAAAGATGCCCCTAGTGAAAAATGACTTGACCTTAAGATAGAAACATATACAAATCCCTAGCAAGGATAAGATTTCATAAGGAAGCAAAGTCAATGTTTAGCACAGGTGCAAGTGTGAAGGCTTAGTATCAGTAATGCTTTGATATATGGAGCGCAGAAACACAAGTGACGCCTAATTGCCAAGTTTTCACCACTTGGCAAGATCTTTTCTTTTTCAATTTTTTTTTCAATTTTTTCTTTTTTGAATGTTTTTGTAGTATCAAGGCGCCTATTTACCAAGTTTTCACCAAGGATACCCTTTTCTTCAGGACTATTTCCACTATTTTTGGATTTCTTCAGGATCAATTTTCTGAATGTTTTTGGTATTTTCTAAGAACTTCTTCACTGTATAGGATCTACTAGCAAAACATCAAATGTAGAACCACTTCAAATGTAGAGTATTGATAGGATCTAGAAGAATGTCTCCCTCAAGTGTAGCTAGTTGATGGGCTCCAGTCCCAAAAGTAGCAGTGATAACATAAGGTCCTAACCAATTAGGTTCAAATTTTCCTTTCTACTCTTTGTTAGGATGGTTCTTAGGATTCTCCTTTAGGACAAGATCCCATACTTAAAACTTGCATGGCTTTACCTTTTTATTGTGCCCTTTGGAAATTCATGCTTGGTACACTTTTAGATGATTGAACGCCTATTGCCTGCGCTCATCAAGTGGGTCTAAAGAATTCACCCGATCAATGCGGTACTACTCATCAGTAACAAGACCTTGTAAAGATATCCGCAATGATGGGATTTCAACCTCAATAGGTAGTACTACTTCAACGCCATAGACTAGGGAAAATGGTGTGGCTACTGTTGGTGTTCTGATGCTTGTTCTGTAGGCCCATAGTTCTAGATTTAGTTGTAGATGCCAGTCTCTACCAGACTTACTTACAGTTCAGTGTTTTGAAAATATTATTATTAGATACCTTAGCCTATCCATTACCTTGAGGGTAATAGATTGAGGAGCAATGTGGACCTGTTCACAAAGGTCATCAATGTCTTGATTTTTAAATTGGCCCCCATTGTCTGTTACAATTGAAGAGAGTATCTCATATCTACAGACAATGTAGCTTAGAATGAACATAGCCACCTGTTTGCCAGTGGATTTGATTAGCGACATGGCCTCGACCCACTTCATAAAATACTCAGTGGCCGTAATGATGAACTTGTGTCCATTTGAAGAATTGGGATATATTTTTCCAACCAAGTCAAAGGCCCATTGCTGAAATGGCCAATGTGTAATGAAAGGTATAATTTCTCTGGCAGGAGCATGGATAAGGTTTCCATGTGTCTGGCATTTAAGACATGTTTTTGAAAACTAAATAGCATCTTTTTCCATGGTAGGCCAGTAATAGCCTACTCAGCGCAGTTTGTCTGCTAGTGAAAAGTCATTTGAATGTGATCCACATACACCTTCATGGACTTATTTTAATGCGCGATCAGACTCTTCAAGTTCTAAACATCTAAGAAGCATACCGTCAAGACCCCATTGATATAAATTATTAGTTATGAGGATATAACGTGATGCTGTCCTAATCAAGGCTCTTTTCTCATTTCTAGATAGATCATTAGGAATAGTTTGGTCAGTTAGGTATGCAATGATCTTGGCATAGCGAGATTGATCTGGGGTGTCTAAAGCACAAATCACTTGGTATTTAGGGGTATTAAAGGCGGGGTAGGATACTTCTTCCACCAAGAAGTCATAGAAAAATTGATGCTCTTCTAGTTGTAACATGGATGCCAATGTAGCCATAGCATCTGCGACCTTATTCTTTGTTCTAGGTATTTGCTGGAAAGTGATGAAGACAAAATACTACTTTAAGTCATCTACCAGTTGTCTATAGTGCATCAACTTCTCATCCTTCATCTGATAATCTCCATTGACTTGATTAATGATGAGTTGGGAGTCACCATACATGTGTAACTCTAAAATCTTCCATTCCATGGAAAGTTTAAGACCATTTACCAATGCCTCGTATTTAGAGATGTTGTTTGTGCATGGAAACATTAATTTGTAGGACTTTGGTATCTTTTAACCTTGAGGAGTTATGAATAGAACCCCTACTCCAGAGCCTTGTTGTGTGAAAGAACCATCAAAGTACATCTTTCATGGATACTCAGTTAGATGCATTATTGTCTCATCAGGGAAATCAATCTTCAAAGGTTCATTATCTTGAAGCAGTGAATCAGCTAGCTGGTCAGCAAGGACTTGTCCTTTAATAGCTCTCCTATCTACATACTCAATGTCAAATTCACTTAAAATGAGGACCCATTTTTCTAATCATCCTTTTAATGTGGTTTTGCTTAAAATGTACTTTAGAGGATCAATCTTAGCAATAAGCCTTATTGTATGAGAGAGAATGTAGTGTCTCAATTTCTGTGATGCGAAGATGACTGCTAAGCATGCTTTTTCAATAATGTTGTAATTAAGCTCATAGGAGAATAACATTCTACTGATGTAGTAGATATCTCTTTCTTTCTTTGTTTCATCCTCTTGTGCTAATAATACTCCTAATGATGTAGCGGTAGCTAAAATATAGAGGAGTAATGGCTTTCCATGAATGGGCACCATAAGAATAGAAGGAGTAGCTAGGTACTCTTTAAGTTCTCTGAAGTTGGCTTCAAAATGCTCATCCCATTTGAAGGTGACCCCTTTATGGAGTAATTTTGTAAAGGGTTGTGCTCTGTCCACCAGTTGTGACATGAATCTCCTGATTGATTGAAGTCTCCCTTGTAATGTCCTCATTTGACTGATGTTGTGGGGAGGAGTCATCTCTAGTATATCTTTGAATTTTGTAGGATCTACTTCAATTCCCTTTGCTGAAACAATAAATCCTAGGAGCTTCCTTGATTAGACTCTAAAGGCACATTTCTTAGGATTGAGCCTAAGTTGAAATTGTTCCATCCAATCCAATATCTTTCTTAAATCATCAATATGAGTGTTCCTTTCTTTGGATTTAGCTAACGTGCCATGCACGTAATCCTCCATGTTCTTATGCATCGTATCATGGAATATAGTGGTCATTGCTCTTTGATATATGGTGCCAACATTATTTAACCCAAATGGCATGACGTTCTAGCAAAAGGTGCCCCATGCACATGTAAATGTAGTTTTCTCTTGATCCTCAGGGGCAATTTTGATTTGATTATAGCCTGAGAATCCATCCATTAATGAATACATCTGGTAGCCTGTGGTGAGGTCTATGATCATGTCAATGTTAGGTAGCAGGAAGTCATCCTTAGGACATGCTTTGTTCAAGTCTCTAAAGTTAGTACAAATCCTGATAGATTTATCAGATTTAGATACTGGGACCACATTGGAGATCCACCCTGCATAGGCAATGAATATGATAAACCCTTCTTTTAGCAACTTCTCTAGCTCTTCCTTCACTAGTAATCCAACATGAGGATGCATTTTTTTGAGTTTTTGTTTCATGGGTTTGATCCCAGGATCTATAGGCAAATGATGCATGATTAAGTTAGGATCAATTCCAGGC
This sequence comes from Thuja plicata, assembly GCA_018584345.1. NCBI lineage: Eukaryota > Viridiplantae > Streptophyta > Pinopsida > Cupressales > Cupressaceae > Thuja > Thuja plicata. The sequence goes on along the minus strand of MU223224.1, from coordinate 3,223,964 downwards.
ATATCAGTATAGGACCATGCAAAGTTGATTTTCTTTTCCTTCAAAAATTTAGTGAACTGTGTCTTCTCTTCTTCTGACAAAGATTGTGCAAGGTGTACTATTTAAGGATCTTCAATTGTGCCCAAATTGACTGGTTCCATTGGTTCAATCAGTACTGAAGATCTCTCCTAAAAGTGTGCGGGGAGGATATAAAGAATCTCATCTTTTGGCACCTCAGAGAGGTTTTCACCATCAGATACGTCTTTTATGTTTACCTTTTTAGAATCTGATACCGCCACAAGGTGGTTTTCACCATCAGCTCTGTTATTCTTTTTATTTTTCAATTGTTGACTAAGAAACTTGATATCATCCTTTGACAATGTTCTCGCTCCTTGCACTGGTGGAAGAAGGATAAGGTTCGCAAGCATTTAGATAGCAATTCAAAGCATAGTCATTGGGAAAGTCGAGGATAGGAGTAGGATCCTTATTAGTCCAATCAATAAGGTCTAGGTTTATCAAGGATAAGGAATCAGACTCAGGGAACGACAAAACCGTGTTAACATAATGACTATTAACTGATAAGACATGTTTTGTTAAGTTAATTTCTTTGATATTTAGATCAATACGAGTTAGATCGTCATAAAATGGGTCGTTGTTAGTTATATGTGGACCAAAATCTAGTGACTCGTTAGTGGAGCTCTCATCATCATCTCTCAGTAAAAGAAGGCTTCTTGTCTTTTGCCTTAGAACTTCCTCTAGACTTAGGAAAGCACCAGTCTCTCCATCCCTGATGGGGAGAAGGAATTCTTCTTCTGCTTCAGGATTATCAGTGTCATTGGGAGTAGTGTTAGACTATTCATGAGGAGTTGAGGGAGCTACAAACATATGAATTGTATCTATTTCAATATCTTCTGTGGAAAAAAATAGCTCATCCCATTCATAATCATGAGAGTCAGTGACCTCATCATCAAATCTATTTAAGTATTCAGCAATAGTTATCTGGTGTACTCAGTTAGCTACCTGTGGATCAAAGTGTGGTAGATCAAGAATATGTGAAACCGTGACCAATTTCCCCTAGTTAGGATGTAAATCCTGTCATCGGGGTGTGCTTTCTATAGCTATTACTATCAATGGTATTTCTGAATTATTTTTTGTTGGATCTCCTACCTCTTGAATGGGAGGTTGTGCTAAAAAAGGGGTGGGAAGATCTTGTGGTATCTCAAAGATGGGTACATAACGCTCTCCTTGATAGTTGGGATTCTCTGTGCCAACATGTAATAACCTTTCATAGGACCACTGCTCTAGTTCATCTATTTCACCACTCCCTTTTTCTGAGGTTGGGCTGTCTTTTGAAGCAGGTTTGCCAGTTTTAGAATTAAAACCCAGTCCTATTTTGTCTCTGGTATTTCAGAACTCCATGGGTATAGGCTCAATAAGTCCTCTTCCTATGTCGTTTAGAGGTCCCTTTCCTTTGCATCCCATCTGTTTGAGGAAATCATATCCTTTACCATATTGGTTCGGGGATATCTCTACATATTTTACCTCAACTTCCATTGGTTCTCCTTTGTAAAGCTAGTCCAAGATTGCCTGTTATTCTGTGTTATCTAAAGAATATGTGGAGGCCTTAACCATGCTCGTGGCCTTGTGAATTTATGGTTCCTTTAATGCAGCAGATGTGAAATACGAGGGTATCTTCCATAAGATCGTGGTGATATTGGTAATTCTGTCAGTGAGGGAGTCAGGTCTGGTTTGTACTCCCCCATACCTGTTTCTTCAAGTTTTAAGGTTTTCCCAAAGCTTTTCATAACCATGTCCTTGGCAGTTTTAGGAGAAATCTCATCCATGGCCTCCTTGTTATGTGGAATCATATTGCCTACCTTGATATTGTTGCAAGTATAGTTAGCATCAGCTGGAATTGTTATCTCCACACCATTATGTGGGAACTTGATGCATTGGTGGTAAGTAGATGGTACAACTTGCATTTTGTGAATCCATGGTCTCCCTAACAGGATGTTGTAGGCCAAGGGCAGATCCAGAACTTGACAGGTGACATTTCTTTCAATTGGTCCAACTCTGATAGGTAGAACAATAAGACCCCTAGAGGATCTTTCTTCCTCATCATAAGCTTTGATGATTATCTTGCTTCTGGAATCAATTGTTTGTTCTAAAAGACCCAACTTTATGATGAGATTAAGAGTACAAATATTTAATCCCATGCCTTCATCTATCAAGACACATCTAACATGAGATTTATGAATGAGAACTTCGATATGGAGGGGTTGATTGTGTGGATGCGTCAAATATTTATCATCCTCTTTAGAAAAGGAGAGGTAATGTGGCACTGAGATGTGATTGACCATTGCTTGGAATTTGTCTATATCAATATCCTTTAGGACATTTGTAGGATGTAGGGATTGTTCTAGGATTTCCCTATGTACTGTGGATATCTTAAGCAACTCGAAGATGGAAATTTTGGTAGAGGTTCATTGCAATTAGTCTACCAAGTCATACTTTGCTCTAGGAATTGTAACGACATGTTTTGCTGCCAATTTAGGAATAATAATAATAGGAACTTTGGATGTTGATGCTGGTTTTGGGGGTCCTTTGATCATGACTTGTGCTTGGCTCTGTGTTACTGCATTCAAGTGGAATGAAACACATTTGATTGTGACCACATTAATTGATTTGGTTTTAATGTCTAGCATATTGATCACATTATCATTGTTGGAATAGGTGTAGTTTACTTCATTACCTTTCCCTTTGGATGTTTCTCCTTTGTCGTAATTAGGAAATAGTTTGTTGAATGCCATATGATCTTCATTGATAGTGTGTCCATCCACTTTGATCTTACCTCCTTCAATGAGGTCTTGAATAACATGTTTAAGCTTAAGGCAATTATTAGTCTTGTGTCCGTTGTTCTTGTGAAAGACGCAGTAGTAGTTATCATCCTACCATCTGGGTTTGACCATTGGTTCCCATGGTTTGGAATATGGGATTATGAGAACTTTGTTATCCAATAGTGTTTTTAGAACAGTCTCAAGGGGTTCTCCCAAAGGAGTGAATGTTATTTGAGGTTTTGAAGTCCACGTCCGACCTTTTTTATTATCATTGTTTGCTTTGGGTAGTGGGGTTGTTACCTTGGCATCTTTGCTATCTTACATACTGTTGGTTAGATTGAACACCTCAGGTTTAGGGACAATATTTGATGCATCTATTACGCCATCATTGACAATATTATTGTTCTGTTTCCACCATTTAGGCTTGGAGTTGGAGTTGTTTGGTTTGTTTTCACTCTGAAGAGTGATCTCCCCCTTTCTAACCATAACTTCTTCGATACGGAGGGCATTTTTAATCATCCTGTCAAAACTAGGGGAATCTTGCATTTGCAATATGTCATTCAATTCTAGTACCAAGTTATTGACAAAGATTTCCATCTTCTCTGATTCAGGAATAGATCTGGAGTACTGTGCAAATATTTTCCTCCATCTTTGGAGGAAGTGTGTAAATGTTTCGCCGGTTTTTTGTTTAGTATTACAAAGATCCATCATAGTCACATCATGTTAGATATTGTAGCAGTAATGTTGAATAAATTGTTGAATCAACTCCTCAAAAGTTTTGACCTTGGGCGTAAGTTTTGAGAACCACTCCATGGAGTTGCCTCCTAGACTTCCAGGAAATAGTCGCATGAGATAAGTGGGTTCATGCATGTACTCTATGCTAAGAGCACAGAATTCTCTGACGTGATTGTGTGGGTCAGTTTCTCCTATGTATTTGTCATATTTTGGTCTTGCCACATTAGGAGGAAATGAGACCATAGTGATACTTTTGTCAAAAGGAAATGGACAAATGGTATCCATAGAGTACTTTGATTTGGGTGTAGCTTTCTCTTGTTTGAGATTTGAGAGCTCCGTTTGCATTAATGTGAGTTGTTTAGTGAGAATGGATATAGGAGTTGGTACCTCCTTTTCTTTGAGTTTTTCCACTTCATAATCCTGGGATAATTTTACACTGGTGGATGCTAGGTGAAGGAAGTATTTCTCTTTATCCTTGTCAAGTATCCTTTCTAGTATCTTATGGAACCTCCTACTTTTTTTTTGTTTATCGTACTCATCTTCAGGAATTTCCCCCTCACTGTCTGATCCAAATAGAGGACATTCAAATGTGGTTTCTTCATTTTCATCGAGATCTTTGTGCTTTTGGATTTTTCTATTGTCATATTCTTCAAAAGCCTCACTCCATCCGCGAGTGGATCTGTCCATTTATGGAGAGTCTAGATCGAGTAGGGAAATGCGAGATGTTTCCCCTGAAAAGTGCGGTGATTTAGGAGACACTTTCAATCCTTTAGATGTGTACTTGTTGTGTCTCATGTTAACCATGAAGTTGTATCTCAACTTTCATCGACATTTCCCAATAGTGTCAGGTAGTATCTTAAATCGTTCAAGTGAGTGTGTCTAGGTGGAAGTATCGTTTGAGTTTTGGTGGAAGTAAATGATTCTAGCATCAGAGGGTTAGAATTCCCTGATAGTGAGCTGGGAACCAAGTATTTGTAAGAAGTGGATAGACCACACGTATTGAAATAGATTATGAGAAACCGATAGGACATGCAAGGTGGATGTTTGAGAAAGTGTTTTGATTTAATGATAGGGAGACCAGAAAAGGCAACAGGGATAGACTAAAGAGCCAAAAGGGTATCCAAATCAACTGAGACTTCCTGAGAAACTATCTTGCAAATGCCCACTGTCCTAGATGCGAGCTTCCAGATGCGATCCTAGAAATACCGGATGTGAGCTACCGATGACCCTAGATGCGAGATTATATACCAGATGCAACAATGTGCTGACTAAATGTGAGCTAGGATACTAGATGTGATCCTAAATACCAGATACAATACATGACATACGAGATGCTATTTTCTGATGTCTCTGTCAGTTTTGAGTAGTTTTGAAAAATTTGTTCTAGAAGTGCATGAAGTTTGTTTGATCGTAGTTTTGCGTTTCGAGACTCGTTAGTGGATGAAAACACATGTGTAGACCCAGGATTGGAATTTTTTATTTGTTTGAAGATGTTATCTTTTTAATGACTTTTCAGGCACGTCAAATAGATTTGCATTGTTAGGAGAGTGAAACAAACACACATTTTATCTCTATTTTCTAGGTGGAGGATGAAAATCTTTGCTTGTTGACTTAGAAACACACTCAAATGATAATCAAAATACAACCATCACCAAGCACGCAATGGATCCAGTCATGATGTTGTATTAGTCGACTCCAAATGCAAGTGAAGGCACAATATGATGAGTGCCTTGGGGCAATTAATTTTTTCCTTGCACAAGGATTATCACCCTTTCGGGGGTGAATCAGGAATTCTTTTAGTTTAAGTGTTGTATATTATTGGGAAATCCGTTCAAAACTGTCTCCCATAGAATTGCACAAGGAAAAATTCAGGCGTATATCCCTGTGAGTACTTAAGTATATGTAGTCTCGCAAGAAAGATTCAAGCGGCTCCGCTCTACATATACCCAAGTATGTTCAAAGAATGATGTCATAATTCTATGAACAAAATAGGCTCTGTCTTCCGAGGCTTTAGCCTACGAGGAAGCAACTATTTATAGTGAGTTGGAAGGGTTGGCGTAAAACCTGTCCTCACTTGGGTCATTCCTGGGATATTTTTTCCTCAACCGACAGACCCCTACTATTAAATAAGCTTACAAAGGATTGGCGAGCGTAGGACGTCTAGATTTCTGATTCTTCCGAAGAAGAAGAGCATACTCTCCTAATCCATGCCGTTTTCTCCCAAAATAGATTCAAGAAAATAGTTAATTTCCTCAAGCAATGTTGTTCTTGATTTAAGATGTTCCTATTTAAAGAAAACAAAATGATTGAAAGTAAATTTTGTGTTTGTTCAATTTAGCCGCAATATTTAAATGAGTAGCTTCTTCAATTTCTGATTCCCAAATTTAGACAGGGTGCTTGTTCAATTAACCCACAAATTTAGTGCTTTGATTGTTCAGTTACTTGTCCAAAAAAAATTTAGTTATGTTTTCTTGGTTCAGTTATCTCCAAATTCCTTTCAACCCATAAATTGAGGTGTGAGTTTATGATTTGCCTTAAAAGGAAAAGAGCATAGTCCTCTAGTCAGTTTAGTGGAAGATTGGAAAATGTTATTAGTGTCAAAAGTATGTAAAAATAGAGGTCAAGATTGGGGGGTTGGGAAACCTGAAAAACCATGTTAGTATTCTTCATTTTAACTCCAAAGAAAAATCTTTAATGTAACCTGCAAGCACTAGTTAAGCTGTGAAAAGACCAAAGAAATCAAACACACACTAGTTAAGATGTGAAAAGACCAAAGAAATCAAACATGCAAACGTTAGTGGTTAAGCCATGAAGTTCACAAAAAATTTCACCAGATGTGATCTTAAAAGAACAATATGCGATACCATATATAGGATGCGAGCCTTTGTCATGAGATGCAACTTAATGCTCCCCAGATGTGATCCTAAACCAAAAATGATCTGAGAAATCCTGGATGCGAGCCTCATTTTTTGCGGTGCGAGCGCGTATCCCGGATGTGAGCTAGAATGACAAGAAACGACTCTGTAACAGAATCTTGTGCATGCAAATTAGTGAAAAATAGATTCAAAATGAGGCAAAGTTGGAAATTGGGCCCCACGGTGGGCGCCAGAAATGTGTGTGTATATTTGTGCACCTGTTATCTGTAACACAACACTTCAACAGATCATTGCATTAGCAAAAAAGGGGTTAGATGAGCATATAAATCCACTAAAATTGACCTATTGCTTTCTAACTAAGAAGAGTATGAAAAAAAACATAATAGCCCTTAGATTATGCCTCTTTCAGTGACATATACATCCTAGCATGAAAGATTTGAATTAAAATGAGAAAGATATCTAAATAACATGCATTCTAGCTCTAAAAAGCATGAAACTAACAATGCATAAACATGAAATATGAAATGTGATATGAATCTATGTCTATTATAACAGTATAACAATGCAATTTTAATCTAAGATGAAGGCTTATTTGTGCTCAAAAACCCCTTCTATTTATAGAAGAATGAGGAGAGAGAGGGGGGACAAGGTGTATTAATGGAGTTTGAAAAACTCATTAATGGTGTGTAAGAGCAATAAATGCCAAAGGCATTCAATAGGCATGGTGGAGACATGGACTTAAGGAATCTTCAATAATGAGGCATTAATGAAAGCCTTAAAGAAGCATGGGAAGGGTGTAAGAGAGTGGCTTGAGAAAGTGGACTTGAGGAAAGGTATCTTGAGATTCCTTGACTTTCTCAAGTAGGTTGAGTCTTTAATCATTCCTTAATGGAATGTGACATGACAACATTAGGAGGTGGGTTAGGATAGAATTAGGACTAGAATTAGATTAGCATGGGGTGAATGGGTTGAGATAGGTTCAAACCCAGGGTCAAAGTGGTTGAAGTGGGTTAGGTTAGGGATTTAGAGGAATATTAATGAAATGAATTAAACTAATTTAATTCACTCAAAAATAGGATATTAATTATTTTAATTGATTTTTATTAATCATTAGGACTATAGCCAATTTAATTAAATTAATTAGGCCAGGGGAATGGGTTCATTTGCAAGTGAATAATTGATTTAGGGGTTTTATTTAATTCCTTTATGATCAAATACTATAGCCATATTTTGAATTTGATTTGTTTTAATTGGTTTTAATTGATTTAGATTGTATGGTTATAGTAGTTAATATAATTCAGTGATAAAAATCACCTAGGACATTAAATTTGATTAAAAATGAATTATGCCAAAGTAACATTGTCGTGACATAATTGGGGGTATGCTCATACTTAGGGAAAATAGGGTCTATGGTCAGAGCAGACCAAATCCAGGTGGTTAAAAGAGGTTTACAAGCAATTGATTTGAGATATTATACATTCTACATTCTACATCCATTTGGTGCATACATACTTGGGGATTCACGGATTTGAATCTGCCACAAGGACGTCTACAAGAAAGGTGAATTTGTTCATTTACTTTGTCTCATTTATGCAATTTTAATTATATTTTAAGGTTAATTCCAAAACTAGGGTTTGACCAAGGCAAACCCCTTCCCCCCAACAAACAAACCATTTTTATTTTAGGTACAAGTTTAGAATAGAAGATCAGGGTACAAATCTGGATATCCTTTTTAGAAAACTTTCGGGATCCGCAAATATATTTTCCGTCAGAGCTGTGCAGGTCAAGGTCGACATTTTGGGGTCAAGGGTGACATTTTGGGGTCAAGGTTGACATTGACTTGAGGGTACAAATCATAATTGTGTCAGAAAAGAAAATGATTTCTGGGTTTTGTAGATCTCACAATTTTGGTTTAGGACAATGGAAATCAACAATTTCTGAGACTGTCTGACAGGGTTTTTAGTAGGTTCTTTTTTAGAGGTAAATATTTTATTCCATTTTCCTTTACAATCATTTCTAGATTTACACCCCTTATCAATTACAATTAAATGTAAGTGGATAATATGTGCATAGGAACACTTCTATGAGTAAATCTCCATTGTTTTAAACCCTATCCATATTTTCTTCTTTATAGAATTTAAAACCATTTTTATAGCTTTTGGTTTCTTTGTGTCTGTAGACTTATGTTTAACAACTTAGGACTCTGGCATTCAAATATTTTAGTTTTCCCCTTCTTTTTAATTTTAATTTTTTCCTAGTTGACATAGGGGTTTCTACTAGAGTAGGGTTAGAAGTATTAGTTATTTATTCATTTGACCTAGCTGATGTGTTCCCTATTTTAGATGCACTATCACTAGAAAGCTGGTGTAATGGATTTGAGAATGAAGCTCCTTTAGTTATTTTGATAGTGCCATTAGCTCTAGTGACCCTATGGGTTAAAGGATAACAAGAAGGACCCAAATCAACTATCTTAACCCCTCTTACTTTTAAGAAATCCCCCCAACTCATACATGGTTGGGTCGGTGATAGAGATTTTTCAGCCAATAGTTGAACTAAATATATATGGGAAAGGAATTTTGAAGTACCTTTTTGCACTTTAGCTACCATTAATTTAAGAATATTGTAAAGGAAATTTGACACATTCACCAGTTTACCATGCCCTAGGTGACTCAAAATATTGAAGTGCACTCCATGCAACTGTGATAATCTCCCTTCACATGTTAAATACATAACAATGCATGTAACTCTGTGAGACTAGAGTGGAGGCAGAGACATTCTCTTTGTTCCTTGATTGCTTACCTCTAGAGGTGGGTCTCCAGGCATGATGAATTTTTCTCAAGATGATCTCGTATCTCTATTCTCTATATAGGGCTCCCTTATTCTTGGTAACCATATTACCTCTGTAATCCTTTCTTTTGTAATTGGACCTTCAAACTCTTGATCATAGCATGATCTTCCTAAAAGCCATGGAAAATTCATGAGCTACCTGCTCATCAAAATCATGGATCTTAAGAAAATAGTCAATCCATCCAACTCCTCTCAAGAGTGGCTTGCAATCTTGGTCTTGTACGATAAGCTCATGACTCACAGGTTCATGCCTATTGGGGTCCTCCCATTCTACTTATTCCCCCTGTCACTCTTATTTGAGCTTAATTCTTGAAAAAACAACTTAGAATTCCCTTATAAGTCCTTATCTACACTATGAACCAACTTCTACACAAATTTTCCTATTTTGTGACCTATATGATCTATGCAACTCTTACCCTTCTCATTTTCATTATTTTCAATAGGGAACATCAGAGAGTTTATCACAAAGGTGGGAAAATTATTATGATTGAAGACCTTTCAAGGAATGATACAAAACATGATACACATTTAAGAAATAGGCTCAACATTAAATTGGCTTGATACCGCCAGAATGGCAGAATAGACTCAAGCATACATAAATTTTAAAACAAACCGATTATAATAATGATAATGAAATCATCACCATAGTTATCATAACATAGCATGACAAGACTACCCCTCCCCCTACCTAATATTGAACATGTGTCCACACATGCAATGGGTCAGGAATGGAAGTGCAATATATATATATATATATATATATATATATATATATATATAAAATTGTGAATGTGATAGAATATTAAAGCTTGAATATTAATTAAACAAGAATGGTACATACTCCGTGTGTAATTTGAAGGTTATGCACTTTAGTACAAAATCGTTTCAAACATGCAAATTAAAGATTTTAGAAAAGATTAAAGAAAGAAAATGATGGTGAAGTGATGTCATAAGATAAGAAAATAGAATGAAGTGGAGGTGATGTGAAGTGAAGATGGATATAATATTCCCATTTAAAATAGGAAATTTATTATGAATGATGTGTCATGCTAACTAGGCTTGTGTAGATCCCGCCGAACCATGTAGATTGGTTGCAAGAAGATTATTATTTCCAGAATCCTCAAATTGTTTCGTAAAGTCTTCCTTGGTGGCTGGCTTATGGTAAAGACAAATTATATGCCCATTAACCAAAAAATAAAATCTAGCATCATCAATACTTCTCAACTTTAGTCCACCATTAGGAAACACCTTCTCGATTTGATATGGTCCAAGCCATCTGGTGTGAAATTTGCCTAAGTTTTCTTGAAACATGGAATCATATAAAAGAGCCCACTCTTGTGGACTGAAGTGTTTTCTCTTCAAATGCTTAGCATGCCAAATGGTTCATTGTTGTTGAATCAAATCTGTATATTTTAAGTCTATTTTTCTCATTTCATCTAGTTGGTTGAGATGCAAAATTCTACCAGTTTGTGCTTCTAACAAATTATTTCCTAATTCCAATGCGATTCTTAATATTTTGTGTTCAAATTCTATGGGAATGAATACTATTTTTCTATACACCAATTGAAAAGGTGTAAATCCATTGGTAGTTTTCCATGTAGTTATAAATGACCATACTGCCTCTAATAACCAAATTTCCCAATCTTCTCTATTGAGTGCTATTGTCTGTAAGTATGGCTTCAATTTTTCTATTTTTCACCTCAACATGACCATTTTCCTAAGGATGGTACGAAGTTGACTTCTTGTGTCTGATATTGTACACTTCCACCAGTGTTATCAAATTAGATGTGAATTGTGGTCCTTGTCCAGTTACTAATTCTCTAGGAACTCCATATCTAGCGAACATTTCCTCATACAAAAATTCAACAACCTTATTATAGCCTTAACTTCTACCCATTTGGATAGATAATCAGTGTAGACTAGAATATAGGATTTTTCATTGGAAGGTGGATCCATCAATCCTATAAAAACCATGCACCACTTATAAAAATGGGTTACAACCACTTGTGGATGTGATTAAATTTTATCTAACCTTGTGGGTTTTCCCATTCTTTGGCACCTACACACTTCCTAGTGTACTTAATAGAATATTTGTGGAGGGTAGGCCAATAAGGATTTTCATGGTTGTTCTTTTAGCTGCAAAATGACCTCCACAAGGCCCACCATGACATGCATATAGCACATTGTTGGAAAGTAATCAATTTTGTGAAAATGTGATTTAATTCTTGGTTGTCATTTATGGAAACACATCTGGGTTTCAGACCGATTCCAGAAAAGATGAGTTTTGGTGATTCAGAAATTGACTAAGTGTAGAAGTAGAGATATAGTAGTGTTTTGGATGCCGAAGATCGAGATTGATGATTTAGGGAAAGCGAGATTAGAAGAAGACAGTATGGGGTATGTATGACCTCCACCTAAGATTTTTTTTTTTTTGGTTGAGTCTACGGTGAGTTAGATAGAATTGAAGTTAGAAAGATTGCAGTAGAACAGTGAAACAAAGCAGTTTGATAATAGCAAAGATTTAGGGAGTATGGTTTGGACTCTAGGAAATCGAAGTTGTATTTTGGTTGTTGATAACCTCCACATTGACCATGCAAGAGCTCTGACTATGCATTTAGTGTTTACTATATTAAATGTATTCTGTATTGAAGGCCGACTTAGTAATATTTGTAATATTCATATTAAGAGCCGACTTTGTAAAGTTGTGAGATATATATGTAAGAATTTTTTTATATAGATTGATGATGGAAAAGTTGGATAGTTGGATGAGTTGTTGAGCGAATAGCAGAGAAAAGAATGGAAGAGATCATTGAAGAACTATAAAGGAAATATCTAAGAACCAGTGTTGCTTGTTTTTGTTCATGACTGAGAACACTTTGTAAACTGAATTATATTGTAAGAGCTGTAAGCTCAGTTGGCCCCTAACAGGGTGTTGTGAACCTTTAACAGGGTTGTTATTCCTCTAACAAGGAAATGTACTATGTAATATTTAGCTTCTAACATGGATAGGTCTCCTTACAGGGAAATTATACTTTAGTGCATGCTTGTGGGTACCATCCCCACCGGGGTTTTCCCTTGACTTGGGTTTCCTCAAAAACAAAATATGGTGTTATGAGTATTGTGTCATTTGCTTATGTTCTTTGATTTACTGCAAGTGTATGATTAATATTTAATTGGTTGAAGAATTTAATAAAGTGCTATTATACTGATTCACCCCTTGTCTCAGTATAATTCAATCCTAACAATTAGTATCATAGCTTTTGGCCCTTGGAGAGAAAGTCTAACAACTTGAGGGAGATCGAAATGGATTTGGACAGTTTTCAAGAATAATTTGATGTTGCACTTGAAGACCTTGATAAAGAAAAAGCAGAGAATGGAGAGTTGACATTCAACATGCAAAGAGCTGAGAAATTCATAAAGAAACTCAAAGATCAACTTGAGATTTCTAGAAATCAAAGACAAGATCTTGTGGTTCAGATAAAAGAGGATTCGGATGAAGATAGTTCAGATCAGGTGAAGCAACTAAAAGAAGAGAATGAAACCTTGAAACTTTAAAATGAGAATATGGCTAAAGAAATACAGGTACAGAAGGATGCAAAGAAGAAAGTTGAAGAAGATTTAAACAGTGCATTAGATCAAATGAAGAATGAGGGTGACAACTACAAGAACAAATACTTGGAAATGGAGAAATATAATTAGATTATAAAAGGTGAACTTGTTGAAGCAAAGAAACACATTGAGAAACTTCACACCAGTAGTGACTTGATTGATGAACAGAGTGACAAACAGAAACCTAAAGGTGATATGACTGGTATTGGCTTCTGATCTGATTAGGATCTAGGACGATTACAGAAGAATGCTTAACATAATTACATAAGTTAACTCAAAGATTTAATTAAGTGAATTAATGTAATTGCAACACATAAATGAACAAATAAGAATAAGGTAATGAACTGAAAGAAAGAGAGTAGAGAGATAGAAGACAAAACACATTGATAACTGTAGACACCCGAAAATGGATAGGCTTGCGACTTTAAATTAAAAATACTAATTTTCATCTATTAATTAATGGTTTTTTAATCGTTAATTAATCATCTATTTTCCTCTAAATTCATTCCCTAAATCATCTAATCAAATTCCCAAAATTAATTAAATAATTAATTTTCTTTAATTAATTAACCTTAATTGATTAATTACCATTAATTAATTAATTACCATTAATTAATTAATTAAATTCAATTTCCTATAGTTTAAATTCAAATATTTAAAAATTACTAATTAAATTCTTCCAATTAAATTAATTTCAATTAAATTAATTTAATTTCATTCAATAAAGAAATTCTAAATAAAAAAGAATTCAATTATCTCACATGTTGAAAACATTAATTAAATAAATGAATTAAATATTCATTTATCTTCAAAGAGATAACTCCAATCAGATCACATGGGTTACTCCACCCATCTCTCCAGTCCACATGGGTAACTTCACCCACCTCTTCAGTTCAAAAAGGTAACTCACAAATAGCTCTTCAACCAACCAAACTCTATCTCCTCTTTACCAATTGAAGAGGTGGAGTTTACTGATGGCTTCTCCAGTTCTTTTTAATCTCAACCACTCATCTCCCTATCTCTAGGATTGATCTCAACCGTTCATATCATCACCAATTCCTATATAATAAACCCTTCATAACCATTTGAAGGATCCAGGATTTCAAGCTCTCGTGCGCCATAACTATGTCAGTTTGGTTCTAGCATTCAAGCCATCTTGCAATCACACACCCGTTTTAAATTAGCAAATTCTCGACACTTCTCAAGTCATAGACGCTGCCCCACCAATACTGAGCATCAAGAACAATGTTTTGGAAGGAGTAGAGAGAAACAATAGAAGCTTCAAGCATCATGGGGTTTGTATTTATTTGTTTTCCTTTCTCTTGCTTGTACATTTTATTGATTATATTTCAGGTTATTCATTTTAGTAGTTATTGTGTACTTGATTTATATCATTTGTAAAACCTTTGCTACTAACCCTTGCCTTTGGAAAGCTTGGGAACCACGG
>MU223224.1:3193303-3209584 GCA_018584345.1 Thuja plicata | reverse complement strand
TTGTACATTTTATTGATTATATTTCAGGTTATTCATTTTAGTAGTTATTGTGTACTTGATTTATATCATTTGTAAAACCTTTGCTACTAACCCTTGCCTTTGGAAAGCTTGGGAACCACGGATCACGGAAGGAGGCGTACATTTTGGTGAACCCAACATGAATCAAACAACCCAAATATCTCTTGTAGACGTTAAACAGGATTGATCAACCACAGCCGTATGGTCGCAAATCTAAAAATCTGTCTTTTCTTCGATATTTGTGTTATTTCACAGTTGCTGGTATTTTGCCGCAACCGACGAAACTGTGCCGCAATAGACTGGTTTAATACCGCAATTGATTGCAGGCTTTTGCAGTATTATTTTGTCATTTTCTATCTTATTTCTTCTGGTACTTTGCCACAATTGCCTGATCTGTGCCGTAATAGTCATTATTTTGCCGCAATTGCCCGATCTGTGCCGCAATCGACAAAACTTCTCCGTAGTTGGCAGTGCTTTGCCACAATCGCCAGATATTTTCCGCACTTGCCAATACTTTGCCGCAATCATAAGAAATATTGCACATCAGATCCAATTCTTCTGTCCATTCATTTCTAAACTGACATTTTCTGGTTTTCTGTGCAGGATTGGATAAATCACCGAGAACAGAGAAGGGTAAGTTGTTGGTAAGCATCATTCAGTGTTTCAAAGTTACATATATTCTCATTTTGCAAGAATCCTTTTTGATACTAACCTGTCTAAATAAAGAAAACTAAAAGGAATTCACTTGTCGATTTGGGGTTTAAAAAGAACAGTGCTTGCCAAACATATCACATCTCACATTTCAGATTTGGGCTTAAAATTGACGTGGGGACTAAAATTGAACAAAGGCAAAAAATCTCTCAAATTGGTGCATTAAAATTGAACAAGAAATCAACACCTACTTTTTGGGCTTAAAATTGAACATTGGTGCTTGTATGGTGGTGTATCTTAGTTCACATTTCAAACTTTGGAGCTTAATCGATTTACAAAATTTTGCATTTGCACATATTGCTAGATTACAAACCTTTATACTTTTTAGAAAGGCCTGTCTGCGGAATACGCTTCTTCCTCGAGAACGACCTTGAACCAATAATCCTTCCGATCGGTATATAAACAAGGTGGGAACCAAAGTTCTGTCTTATCTAGCCAAGCTCGGGCAAGGTGTGCTGGTGATAGTCTGGATCGGGTGAATATCCCTAAGGAGCCAGCATGATCAAGTAGGCTCTTAAGTGAGTCACGCACGTACAAACCGATTGGAGAGACACCACAGACCCTTACTAAAACCTTGATTAATTAGAGGCCAACCCGTTTTACCTTCGAACAGGTACCTTATTATAGTGCAAGGGGTTGTAAAATTTCCTCCCAAGATTCCCAACATATGTGTCCCATGGTATTTGTGTAGTGAAAGAGATCTTCACTCCACGGTAATAATACCTGGAAACGGGAAAAACACGGGCACCTACGTCGTGGACCTTCGTGTCCTATTAGCATGACAATTGCTATGTGAGCTAACAGACATTCAAGTATTGGGCCTATCACATTGTATTCTGAAGCCATTAACCTAGATTAATTTGACTGTTCATTGTTGAGACCTCGTGATAAACTTGCAACTTAAAAAAATTGTAGAACATACACAGTTTCAGTCTTCATTCTTCAAAAAATAGTGTCTATTGTGCTTGTTTCTTTGATCAATTTTTGAAAAATGCAAAACAAAACATCCAAACTGTCAAAATGAGTCAAACGTGTTAAATTCTAGGTTTGTTAATGTCAACTATCTTGCAAATCAGAAGTATTATTCCAAAAAATTCCAAAATTGTCCAGAAGTGACACTTATCCTCTAGTCTTTTTTAGACTATTCCTCTTTTACCGCAATTGCCCGCATTGTGCCGCAATTGAAGGAATTCTACCACAATTAACTTGTTTATTGCCACAATCATAGTGTTTATTACCGCAATCGGTAATAAACTACCACAATCAACCATTCACTTTACCACAATCGGTGAAGTTGTACCGCAATTAACCAGAGATACTATATTCCTGTTTTGACCTAAAACCTTGAAAGAATTATTCATTTGGTGTCCAAAACTAGTGTCTATCCCAGGAAAATGTGAAGAACATTATGTGAATCTCAAAACATTAAAGATTATCCCTTCTCTGTAAAGCATGATTATTGTCAAAAACACTGTTAGTTCAAAAGCTCAGACTCGAAAAACCTTGATCTCATCATATCAAACATCATCATCTTTAGCAAAGTGACTTTGTCCAAGGAAAATGTTGGCAAATCTTATCTTTTTATCATCACCACTTTGAGATCAAGTTATATGAAAATCTGTCCTTAGAATTACCCTTGTCCAAAACATAACTCAGACTTCCTCAGAAAGGTTCTTCTTCCTTGTTTTCTTTATATCACTTGTTTCAGTTACAAAACCTAGACCGCACTATGTCTCAAACACATCATGGAGGCCCTTACACAAGGTCTAAGGCTAGACCTTAACCTTATGAGTCATATATCAATAGATTCCCCGCTTGGGAAACAGAGCAAGAGAACGATCCTTTCATGAAAACCAGTTCTGCTATATTCATTGAACAACCCTGTGGGGCAACCTTTTTCCAAGATATCACAGAAGAAGAACTTGAAGATGTGGAGCAAGATACTTATGCCATGAAATTAGTTGACACTGTTGTAGAGAGGAACCCTGAATGTTACTTGGCCATGCTAATAAAGAAGGGGTCAAACTCCCCACTGAATTCAGTGTATCGACTATATGGCCCGAAAACCCTCTCGCAGGTCAAAACACTGCTCTGATACTACCTGTTGTGTCTCCAATATTTCCACCATTGGTATTACCCACATTGACATAGACTATATCCAGTCAAACCAATGATCTGACCAAGGCAGCACATCTTCAACTCAAGGCATGATAGGCTCGCAACTAAGTGCACCCATGGTCACTAGTATGCCTCCACCTTTGGTCTCATGGCTAGGACAGTTAAGCTCTCATGCTATGCCTTCCATCCAATTAAACACCAACTATTTTGAAACAATGCCGCAACTACAGTTAATTCACACTAGTCAGGGGATCAACACCTCATGCTCACAAGGATCCATCTCTGCTGGAATGACTTACAGTCAATGCCCGCCCAAGGCTACATCTTTGCCCATTATGACATCAATCCAAACCCCGCAACAACAACCCTAGCTTTAGTTTCCTCAGTTCCAAACCTTGCAATAGCAACCCCAGCTTCAGTTGCCTCAAATCCAACCCCCGCAATAGCAACCCCATTTTCAACGCCAACCTCAGCAGCAACAATATCTACCCCAGCAGTTTCAACCCCAATTTCAATCACAACAACAAACACATCAAAACCCACCATGGGCTACCTATGTGCCCTCATTTACAAATCACTTGATGGGAAATCAATATCAAGCCCCTAGGATGAAATACTATGTTCCTACTCAAGGGACATAGAGGCGCAGCCTCATACCCACTACAACATAGAGGAACATCGTTACACATCAGCCTCAGAATCAAATGGACATGTTGATGCAACAAATGCAAACCCTTCAAACCCAAATGATGGATATGCAGAATCAGGGGCAAACCAAATCCTACACCATGGAGGATTTATACCCATACCCCTTTGATCATTCTCTACAAATGTCTTCGTTCCCAACTCACTTCTCGGTACCAAAATTTGACAAATATAGGGGCAATACCAACCCTATTGAACATATCCAAGAGTTTTTTTCTAGTTGCGTCGAAGTCACCCATAATGAGACATATTTAATGTGACTGTTCCCACAAAGCTTGGCTGGACCAGCAATGGAATGGTTCTCGCATCTACCTCATGGCATTCAATCTTGGGGTGAACTGGCTGAAAAGTTCATAGCTCACTTCCATCATAACATCAAGCACAAGGTCAACATCAAGGACCTTTATGGTATCAAACAGAAGGGTGGAGAGTCTATTGTGAAGTTTCTACAGAGATGGGGGAATACAAAAAACCACATAACATATGATGTGCCTGAACAAGGCTTAATAGTCATGTTTGTTGACAATCTAATTCCAGACATGTCATTCACAACAGAGTTACAGTTAGCTCTAAAATTCACACAACTCATCGAAAGAGGAGTTTGTTGTGAGAAGAACTTAGTCAAACGAGGAATCCTTGTAGATCCCAAACAAATGAATACAAACAAAAATGCAACGGACAAAGCTAAGTGGTGGAACAAAAACAAAAATGTCACTAGCGATGGTGTCATTGATGTGAAGACGGTCAACTACGCACAACCCAAGGTGTCACTGCAAGGCACACTTGTGGCCAACCAAAAACCCATAGGGCCCACTCAACAAGCATACACTCAAAACCAATCTCCTCCTATACAAGCGGCCGCTGTGTCAAATAGTCGACAATAGAATCAATGCAGACCACGGTTTCAATTCCAGCAACAAGATTTCACACCATTGGGAGAGTCGATAGAATCAGCTTTATGCAAATTGACACAATCAAACACTATCACTCCCCTAGAAATTAGGGACTTTGAACAAGATGAAAATAAATCAAGGTGGTATAATGACAAATATTTCTGCGAGTTTCATGGGGTGAAAGGGCACAAAATGGCTAACTGTTACCGATTGAAACATGCTATCCAAGATCTGATTGACATAGGGGTCATCGATGTGATGAATACCCAAACCAAAGGCACAACTGATCACACTATTTTCAATGATACCTTTCATGATCACAACAAGGGAAAAGCCTTCGGGTCTGGTGGAAAAGAAAAACAAGTTAACTATATGTATGCCAACAGTGATAATGTTATCAATTGCCTCAATCCTTCAGATAGCCATGTGGCTGCAATCACTATCAAAGACCAAGGTAACAATTATGCTGTAACAACGCATCACACCAGAGTTGTCTTGCAAGGATTACCATCCTCGCCTACTATATCTTCCAATCCTAAAGCAAACTCAGATCCACAGACAAGCATAGTGGACCAACTAAAGTGCACACCTGCCCAGATCTCCATGTTTGACCTATTGCACATATCTCCGCAACATAAATTGGCATTTGACCAAGCCCTTTAGAATGCATCTTTCCCAAGGGACATAACACCTGAGAGCTTCCAAATGATGGTCAACCATATAGCTTCTAACAAACATGCCACATTCATAGACCATGATGTGCCACGCATAAACCCTTGCATAATGATCCTTTGCACTTACTTGTCCAGGTCCTCAAAAGCACTATCCGTAGGGTCCTTGTTGATGGTGGATCTAGGTTAAACATTTGTACTCTAAAGTTAATCAAGAAACTAGGCTATTCAGAATCAAGCATTGATGTCACAAGGAGGATAAATATCATAGCTTATGATGAAGAGGAAAGGTCCTCTAAAGGTATTATCATTCTACCTATTCGTATTGGTCCTGTGGTAAAAAACACTCCCTTCTAAATCTTAGACCTTGAGTTGGGATACAACATGCTACTAGGGAGACCTTGGATACATGAAATGCAAGCTATACCTTCAACATACCACCAATGCATCAAGTCCCCACACCAGGGAGAGGAGATCATCATAGAGGGAGATCCCAATCCTTTCCAATATTGTAATGCGGTCCAAATCAGCATTAATAACCAGGTACCATCAAACCAAGATGCAAGCATCCCATCCTCTTTAGATTCAAATCCCAAGGATGCCACATGGACATCAAGAAAGAAAGTCATTAACTAGGACGCAAGTATTCCCTCCTCTTTAGATTCAAATCTTAAGGATATCACACAGAAAGCAAGCAAGATATCCATCACGAACAAGGGTTGTGGTGAATACAGATATGAAGAGGCTTTTACCATCATGCACATGCCTCAAAGCCCAAAAAATTATGGCATGCCACAACCTATTATTGCAACAGAAACTCCATATTATGTTCTATTCAGATGTCCACCCACAACCTTTGTCCGATGGGGAGACATAGCGGAAGAAAATCCATTTGAACAAGACATCAATACCTAGTTATACCAAGACCCACCAGAGACAATCTGACCACCACTACCCCTATCAAACTATGGTAATGGTTACACAATGATACAAATATTTGGGTACGATGGTACAACCGAGCTGGGGGCAAGACAACAAGGCATAATGGAATTGCCTCTCCCACCAACCTAGAGAAACACGAGAGAGTTGGGCTATGGACAACAAAGCACCAGTCCTGTAATCAGAGACATTCAAGTTAATCAAGAACAAATAACAGAGATGCACTAGTGGCACAACACAAAACATGTCTTAATAAGAAACATATTAGCACAGTTGTTTCCCGCTGAAGAGGGAACCACACAAACCCGAATAGACCTCCACATAGCAATTGATGATAACCAAGGAAGTGAGACATCTAACAAGCATTCTATTGAGACTACCTCCCATGAGTATGAGTGGAGATCCCTTCACAACTCTGAACCATTGATCCCAAATTATTCCCCTCGATCATACACTATCATAAATCTAGCAGACCTATTTGACCAACTGGCCATTACCGAGCAACCCTGCATAGACAAGCATGTCATTTATCAGACCTCAAGTGGTGCATCCACATCATAGTCCAATTTTGTAGGAACCATATCCATTGTCCCTTTTAGACAACCAGAACCAAACAACCGTGAAAGTATCTGTCTTGTACACCCTGAGCTCATAGAGTGGGATCAACAAGGACCACCTAATTTAGATGTCTTTGAAAATGATGAGGCTATAGCTCATTTCATGGGACTTAGGGAAGGAGACTTAGGGAAGGCATTCCATCAGGAGACCACAAGGCAGGCTTCTCCATTAACCTTGACAGAGTGGCATATTTTGGGGAGGAAGCTCCTCTTTCCAGTCCACAAAAGAAAAAAAAAAAAAAAGAATGATAAAAAGCTAAAACAAGATGTATCTTCTAGCAAAAACCTCACTAAGGTGCTAGAAGATGGAAAGAAGGAACTCCTCCCCTTGATAGAGGAGAAATCGGCATTATTAGTAGAAGAAATAGAGGAAGTCAATTTGGGAGATGATAAGAGCCCAAAGAACATATACTTGGCAAAATCACTCACCCCTGAGGAGAGAGAATAGTTCATCAGTTTCTTCAAAGCAAGGATGATCAAATTCACATGGTCCTACTCAGATATGCCAGGGTTAGATCCAGAGCTAGTACTACACCATCTCCCATTGCTACCCAACGCCAAACCTATCAAGCAGAAGCTGAGAAAGATGCATCCCCATGTTGCATTGCTAGTCAAGGCAGAGTTGAAAAAGCTCCTAGATGCTAAGTTCATAAGACCTATACCATATGTAGACTGGATATCTAACTTGGTACCAGTTACAAAACATAGTGGTCAAATACAGATTTGCACAGACTTTAGTGATCTCAACATAGCTTGTCCCAAGGATGACTTTGCTTTACCAAACATTGATATGATAGTAGATCTAACTACTGGACATCAAATGCTATCACTCATGGATGACTTTTTAGGATATAATCAGATAAGGATTGCACCAGAGGACCAACACAAAATAACTTTCACATGTCCTTGGGGGACATATTGTTGGAATGTCATGCCGTTTGGTCTAAAGAATGCCAGAGCGACATATCAAAGGGCTATGACAACTATATTTTATGATCTCATCCACAAAACAATGGAAGACTATGTGGATGACATACAAGCCAAGTCCATACTTCGAAAGGATCATCTACAAGTTTTGGGACCAATCTTTGATAGAATGCAGGAATTCAAAGTCCGTCTAAACCCAAAGAAATGTGCATTCGGTGTCACAATAGGAAAGCTACTAGGGTTCATAGTGTCACATAGAGGAATCAAAGTGGACCCAACAAAGGTTAAAGCAATATTGGACATGCCTCCACCATCAAACCTGAGACAACTAAGAGGGTTACAAGGAAGGCTCCAATCAATAAGGTGCTTCATAGCTCAGCTAGCAGATAAGTGCCACCCATTCCAACATCTATTGCACAAAGACATCAAATTCATATGGACAGAGCAATGCAAACATGCATTTCAAATATTCAAAGACTACCTTCTCAAGTCTCCTATATTGGTACCACCAGTACAAGGTAGACCATTGCTTCTATATATCTCAGCGATAGAGTCGGTGTTAGGTGTACTCTTGGCACAACATGATAACGCAGGTAACGAGAGGGCTATCTACTATCTAAGAAAGACATTGGTTGGATATGAACTAAACTATACACCAATTGAAAAGCCATGCCTTGCAGTTGTTTTCACTTCCCAGAAGCTAAGACATTATATGTTGAGTCACCAAACAAAGTTGATCGCATATATCGATCCTTTAAAGTACCTCCTAAGAAAAGCAGTGCTCACCTGACGAATTTCAAAGTGGGTAATGATTTTGAGTGAGTTTGACATTGAGTACATAGACAAGAAGGCCATCAAAGGACAAGTGATCACAGATCAAATATCAGAGGCACCCATTCAGGACCATCAGCCTATTATTTCTGACTTTCTTGATGAATCTATCATGACACTACAACCAATGATCGAGGTATGGTAACTATATTTTGAAGGATCGTGTACGAACCATGGCGCGGGGGTAGGGATAGTGCGTATCACTCCAAATCATGATACAATTCCAAAGTCTTTCATACTTAACTTCCCATGCACTAACAACATAACTGAATATGAAGCACTGGTCATCGGTCTAAAGATAGAAATTCAATGGAGAATCAAGAACCTTAAAGTCTTTGGCGATTTGCAGTTGGTCATCAGTTAAGTTAGCAATGATTATATGACCAAAGATGAGAAGCTCATACCATACAGAGCATAGATGGAAAAACTACGAACCAAGTTCTGTTATATCTTCTTTGAGTAAGTCCCACGAGCACAAAACAAAGCTACAGATGCGATGACTACCATAGCATCATTGATTGATATGCCAGGTAACAAAACAAAATTCTAGTTTCTCGTGGAGCAACTCTTGGTTACATCACATCAGGCATCCATCACAGAATCAACATGCATCCTTGTTGGTCCTAAATCCCCATGGTACCAAGATGTCTATAAATATCTCCAAAATAGTGTCTTACCTCCCAACTTGTCTAGGAACCAGAGAAAGTCCCTCATCTGCCAAGCCTCTAGGTATACCGTCCTCTCAACTAATTTATACAGATGAAGTCTAGATGGAATTCTATTATGATGTCTCACTTCCATGGAATCCCAGAAAGCTTTGTACGAGGTACGTGAAGGAATTTGTGAAATCCATGGAGGTGGCAACAAATTAGCTAAGAAGATCATCCATATGGGATACTATTGGTCTACAATAGAGACAGATGCACACAAACATGTAAAAAGGTGTAGACAGTGTCAGATTCATGGAGACCTCATCCATGCACCAGCTTAGGAACTAAATCCTATTACATCACCATTACCATTTTTAATGTGGGGATTTGACCTAGTGGGCAAAATTACACCTTCTTTAGCAAATGGACACAAATACATCATAGCTGCTACAGAGTACTTCACCAAGTGGGTGGAAGGAATTCCCCTCACTTAGATCACTAGAAAGCAAATAGAAATGTTCATACTTAACCACATTATCTGTCGATATGGGATCCCTCAAACAATCCTGACAGATCATGGTACACTTTTCCAGAACAAGGATTTTGAAGAGCTAAGCGAACAATTCCATATCAAGCAAGGGTTCTCCTCATTTTACTACCCTCAAGGGAATGGCCAAGCCGAAGCTACAAACAAGACAATATTGACAATCTTGAAGAAAACAATGAACGAATCAGGGCGAGACTGGCATTTACAACTTAGTCCCACATTATGGGCATACAAAACTAGTGTGAGAACACCTAAAAGAGCCACTCCTTTCTCCCTAGTCTATGGATCAGAGGTGGTATTACCCCTTGAAGTGGAAATTACATCCCTAAGGATATCATTGAAGAACCTAGTTTCAGATGAAGACTATAGAGTAGCAAGGCTCAGTGAACTGGAGTTACTAGATGAAAGAAGGCAGCATACCTTCGACCACTTACAAGGCTATCAAAATTGCCTTAGAAGGAACTGTCACAAGAAGGTGAAGCCACAAACATTTAAGGTAGGAGACCTTGTTCTCATGGAAAATCAGAAGAATCAAGCAGAGCGAGTCAAACTCAAAAAGTTTGAGCCTAACTGGCTAGGACCATTTGTCATTATCAGCTCTACTCAGAGTGGGGCATTCATACTAGCAACACCAGAAGGAGATCATCTCCCTGACTACATCAAAAACATGCACCTCAAGAGGTTCTACCCTTGAGGTCTTTATGGTCAAGGCACCTATCTATATATCCACAAAATACCAAAAAAATTAGAAAATACAAAAGTTACCTTGGTGAAAACCTGGCAATCAAGCGCCTTGGCGACAAAAAATAAAAATAAAAATAAAAAAAGCAAAAAAAGTAAAGAGAAAAAAAATCGCTCTCTTAGTGAAAACCTAGCAATCAAGCACTATTGAGTAGGTACCTTGGTGAAAACTTGGCAAACAGGCGCCAAGTGTTCAAATCCAGCTTCACCATCAATGAACTCCAAAAGCTTGAGCGTACTTCAAAATGCAAGACTGAATACCCAAGCTATATCCAGAAGCACATTCCCCTTTGAGAACCAAGAACTTACCCATGGTTACATGTTGGTCCACCAGACTAGAAGGTGATTCAGAAAACTCATCAAAAATACTAAAAAGTTCAAAAATCAAGAGAGAATCAATCTTCTTCAAAAAACATTCAAAAAAGTGCAAAATCCCAAGCAATAAAACCAACTCAGTTATCAAAAGAGAAAAGGGCGATCACGCCCAGTCAATCAATGTCACAATCATGAGCTTTGCAAATCAGCATTGGGCTCATCTGACATAGCTTTATCAATCTATCCAATCAATCTCTCAACTGTCACAATCATGAGCTTTGCCAATCAACATTGGGCCCATCTGACACAACTTGATCAACTGCCAAGTTGATCAAATCAAATCTATCAATTATCACAATCATGAGCTTTGTGAACCAGCATGGGCCCCATCTGACATAGCTTGACCAGCTGCCAACACGATCAAAGCAATCAATCAATCAATCCTATCAATTGTCTTACACAGTGATGGATACACTCAAACCAGACAGGTTAGTCTTATATGAGTAATCTATTACTAAAACCAGACACACTCAAGAAATCAAGACAATCAAGCCTATCCAAAGAGTCAAGCCAATCAAGAGAATCCAACTGCATCAAGGAACCATCCAAAAAGTTGACTAGGTCAGTCAAGTCGGTCAGATGTTAGTCTATATTTTGCGGTTATGTTCTTACGCTACTCCAGTATCCACCATGTGAGGAGAGTAGCTATGATAGATCATGTCTTATTTTCTTTGATTGCTATCTGTTGAATCTTCACTTTGATTTCAAGGCCATGATGATTTAGGATAAATGCGGTAGGCGCTGTCACTTATCTGGCAGCCGCGCAGTTCCACGATCTGAGCTTAACCATGGGAAAGAATTGGACAATCCTTCTCTTTTATTTTGCTTATTTTCTTTATAGAATCAAGAGCTCGTAGCACTATTCAGATGGACTCTGAGTTGCTTTGGAGTTCTATCTTGGTTTCTATGGTCTTTCCCTTTATGTTGCAAACAAGAGCTCACAATGCTATCCAGATGGACTCTAGGGGCATAGGAGTTCTATCTTGTTTGCTTGGCTTTCCCTTTCAGAAATCAAGAGCTCACAGTGTTATCTACATGGACTCTAGATGCATAGGAGTTCTATCTTGGTTTCTTTGTTGTAGATTAATTTAGAGGAAAAGCGGTATCCAGATGGTCAATATCTGGGTGCTTTTGGCCCTCTTTCTTTTTCAAATAGGGAACATAGTTGAACCCAGATGGTCAATATTTGGGTGCACTAGGTTCTCTTTCTATTCAATCTCTCTACTCCTTCCGCTATCAAGAGGTCATGGTGGTATCCAGGTGGTATGCGATCTGGATCATTCGACGCTCTTTTGGAATATCAGAAAATACAAAAAAAAGATACAATGATGACAAATATTGGAAACATGGGCAGCGACTTGGGACATCCATTCTTTCTATCAGATCATATCTATCCAAAAATGCAAAAAGAACATCCTTTCTATCATTCCATTCTATTAGGTCGATCTCAGAGCACATCTATCCAAACTAACTTCTTTCTAAACTAACACATGCATTACTCAGATATTTTGTGCATAATAGATTGCATTCATTCCATTAAGCAGATCAGAAAAGAAAAAAACATGGTAGTTGCGTATATGATAAATCATAAAATCACATGCATCCACAAGTACCTCATATGAACATGCATTTCATTTCCACCATCCTACATAAACATGTCAGTATCATAGGAAAAGTAAATCATCAATATACAAGTTTGCATAATAGAATCATATTGCATATACATCTCATCATCTAAACCACCAAATCATGTAGAATCATACATATAGCAAAGTAAACCATTGCACACCATATCAAAAATACTAGCTACACTCATATAAATCAAACTATCTGAGTACAATGAACGGTCACAAGCTTGATCAAAGAAGGTATTCAACATATATATCAATAAATATCAGTGTGTCAGGATACAAAAATGGTACTACTAAGAGTATATACAATGAAAATATTACAAAAATGGTACATGATACATAAAAAGGGTCAACATAAGCTACCCCTACCCTTTCCAGGAGGTGGACGAGAGGGTGGCATGTCAGAATCTATCCCATGGGATGAACCAGGAGCTCTAACACCACTGCTCTGAGATCGCTGGGTCCTGCTCGATCTCTGGGAAGCTGTATAACTGGGCACCCTCTGTGCTACAGGAACTGCACCCTCATAATGACACCTCCAATACTTAATCTCTCTCTGAGCATCATGCCCAGATTTGTAATACCTGTCAAGAACCTCATGGTGCGAGACATCCTATACACTATCAATAAAAGAGTGAACCTCAGCTTGAGCCTGCCTCTCTCTAGAATCGGCCGCTATAACCCGGGCCTCCAAAGTAATAGCACGTGCATCAGATAAAGCAAGCCTGGCCTGAAGGTCCCAAACCTGCTGAGTGAGATTCTCCACCTCTAAGGGATCATCCTCTATGCCTCCCATAGCCACGTCCATGTCCCCCTCCTCCGCCCTATCCCCCAAACCCTCACCTCCTCTCCTCCTACCAACCCATGAATCATCAACACTCTCTAAGCTCTCCCCTGTGCTGCTACCAGTGCTACCACTATCCCTAGAGGAACCAGTCTCTGCACTCTACTCATCTAGAGCCTCCACGTCTATAACACCAATCTCAATATCAACCTCCTCAATGACTACTTTGTCCTCCTCTCTAGGAGCCAATACAACAGTTGTCTGACGACGTACTCTCTGCACCAAATGGGGTGCCTCCTCCTCCATGGCCTCCTCATCCTCCAAAATAGTTCCCAACCCAACTCAAGGAGCACTAGTCTGCCCACCACCTCTAGTCCTAACCCCGCCACCAGCACCCCTGGGACCAGGATCATCACCTCCATCATCTCCCCTACCTTGTCCCCCATCTCTCCCACCATCCCTCCCTCCCCTACCACCATCTCCCCCCATCCCTACCTCCCCTGCCACCACCTCTCCCTCCATCACGACCTCCCCTACCTCACTGTACCCGTCGGGCCCTCCTCATAATAGTCCTGGCAACATGACGCGAGACATCTGTAAGTGCAACCGGCCGATGCTGCAACCAATGGGCATGATACTAGGGTGTAGTGCCTGCAAAAGACAAATTCAAATATCAGTACCAGCACAGATAAGGACATAAGTATAAAAATGAGGTATGATCAAAGTATCACAGAATAGAAAGGAAGTACATAAGCAATGAGAAACAAGACAAACCTGTGTCTACAGTAGTAGAGCGCCAGGTCCATGCCACAAGAAGTAAGCCTAAAAAATCAGTGCAAGTAGCATCAAGTGATACTACACCACCCCATACAACAGAGTCCCTCAACCTCTGAGGAAAGTATGCATAAGAATCAGAAACATCCTGCAGCTCTCCAAACTAGCGCAACACCCTGTCGGTGTTGTGAAAGTCTGTCATATGAACATGATTAGTAACACATCCAATCAAGTATCTTCGCTAACAATAGAATGGGAGATGGACGTCCTCTCCATCCCAGACAGGGCAATCTCTATAAGGTCTCCAAATAAAGTAAGGTATCATATCCGACTGCTATTTCCAGTATGTCAAATGACCCATATGAGTCTGCACAATGGCTACATCATACATGAAGACATATGGTCTATCCACTGGGAGAGCACGGGCACCAATAAGATGACATACGACAATGTGCTCCCATGCCCAATTCTGAAGTAGGGTCATACCACAGCCGAGCGACTTACCACCAAGGTAAGCTACATAAAATATATGAAAATGCATGTGGGCCAACATGCATGGACCCTAAGCAAATATAGTATGATCCCTAACCATACTCTATAATACAGCACCGAAGCTGACAGAAAAACCACGCTGTCGATGGTCGAGGCATAAAATTCCACATATCAAACTACCCAGCAAAGTGGACAGCTTGTCAAGGCCCAAGCCGAATCTGGACCATGGAATATCATAGTCACTAGCCAGTCCGAGCTGATCCCGGGGCAATCCAGGATGCTCAGTCAAAGAAACAACACCAGTGCGAGTGGAATACTCCACAATCTCATCCTGGATCAGAAGTTGGAGGATGTGATACACATCCTCCAAAGTGACAGTACACTCCCCGGTCAGTAACCAGAAGGTGCATGTCTTAGAATGCTACCGCTCTACAAGAGCAGAGATTAGACCCCTATTGGTCTTGATCTTGGGCATATAGCATAGCCAGTACAAACCAAGATCTCGAAGAACTGACCTCTCATCCTCTGTCAGCTGAAATCTATATACAAGACCTACCGGCCTGGACTCTTGACAACACAGAATCCGCCCAGTGAACTGCACATAGAAATAAATCAGAAAAATATCAATTTTAGACATAAAGGCAAGTAACAGAAGCAAGAAAAATCAGATATCAGACAAAGACATCAGGCAAACAATGCTAAAAATTTGATTGCGGTAATAAAGAAATACAACTACGATACTTTTATGTGATTGCAGAACACAAATGGCAAGTGCGGCATAAAAACTTCAATTGCGGCATTTAACATATACAAGTGTGGTACACTTATCAATTGCGGTTTCCAACTGGCAATTGCGGCATTTAAACCGCAATTGCGACAAAACTGCAGTCGATTGCGGCACACAAATGCATTTCTAAAAAAAGTACAAATTTTAAAAGTGATAAATGAAAGCATTAATAACATGCAAGGAGGTAAAACTCACCAAAGGCCCTAAGCCAGCTGGTCTGCGGTAGGTTCAGACTCGGTCAGATAGGTGAGTAACGCTAGGAAGGCCCGCCATCGCAAGAAAATAGGAGAAAATAGATAGAAAATAGAAAGTAAACTCACCAATAAATCAGGGCTCCAAGATTGCAATGTGGAAAATGAATGACTCTTTTGGCTATTTATAGGGGTTTCAAAAAACCCTAATTTCACTAGGAGCTCTGAAATTTCTTCCCAGTCCCTGGAAACTTTGACGCCCAATTACAAGGGCATTTTAAAGTATCTTTTAAATCCGTCAGCTACCCAGTTTCAGAAATTATAGTTTCAACAAATCAATGCTCACATCGTGACTTTTTGCTCAAATTTGTTGAGGGGGCATAAATACACCTACTACTGTTGGGGCAAGCTGGGGCAAAATCAGAGAATCTTTGACACACTGCGACAAGTCACATCGCATCAAAGAGGGGAAAATGTAGACACCCAAAAATGGACAGGCTTGCGACTTTACATAAAAAATACTAATTTTCATCTATTAATTAATGGGTTTTTAATCATTAATTAATCATCTATTTTCCTCTAAATTCATTCCCCAAATCATCTAATCAAATTTCCAAAATTAATTAAATAATTAATTTTATTTAATTAATTAACCTTAATTGATTAATTAAATTCAATTTCCTATAGTTTAAATTCAAATATTTAAAACTTACTAATTAAATTCTTCCAATTAAATTAATTTAATTTCATTAAATAAAGCAATTCTAAATAAAAAAGAATTCAATTATCTCACATGTTGAAAACATTAATTAAATATTCATTTATCTTCAAAGAGATAACTCCAATCAGATCACATGGGTTACTCCACCCATCTCTCCA
>MU223224.1:3160887-3175838 GCA_018584345.1 Thuja plicata | reverse complement strand
CCAACTATCTTTAGGTGAGAATCATCACCCAAGTACACCTTTCCACCATCAAACTCTTCATATTTTGAGAACCATTTTCGATGAGAGGTCATGTGAAAAGAAGCACCCGAGTCTACTAACCACACATAATCAAATGCATGGGCTGCCAAAGCTACAATAAAAACATCTCCATCTTCTTGAGATTTTTTAGAAGCTGAATTTGAGCCTTTCTTCTTCTTCTTCGGTTCTTTGCAGTCCCTCCAGAAGTGCCCAGATTTATCACAGTTCCAACATTTTGCCTTGGACTTTCTAGGAGTCTTAGAACTCCCACAGGATTTGGATCTTCCCTTCTTTGACTTATTGTCATTCTTCTTTCCTTTGTCATTGGATCTCCCATGAACAACAAGGGCTTCCTTAGATGAATCTGAAGTCTTTCTTCGTATCTCCTCAGATAGCAGCGAAGACACCACATCATCCATATGGAATGTGACTATAGTACTTTCGATAGCCATCACAAGATGGTCCCATGAATCTGGCAAGGAACAAAGTAGGGTCATACATCGATCCTCCTCCTCGATCTTGGCACCAGATGATGCCAGCTGTGTAATCAATAAATTGAATGCATTGAGATGATCAATTACGGATCCACCTTCCTCCATTCTTAAAGAATACAACTTATTTCTCAGGAACAACTTATTCACCAGAGATTTGGCTTGATACACAGACCCAAGCCGTGTCCACAAAGAATTTGCAGTAGTCTCATCAAGAACATTCAGAAGAATGACATCTGTTAGATAGAGTCTGATGAGACCCTTAGCCTTCTGATCCTTGATCTCCCAATCCTCTTGAGATATCGCTGCAGGTCTCACATCAAGTGAAGTAGCCTCCCATAGATCGTGGTCTTCAATCATGTCTTCCATCTTGAGTTTCCACAACTTGAAATTAGTGCCATTAAATTTCTCCACCTCCATTCTACTGTATGAGGATCCTGCCATCTCAATCTGCAAATAAGATTCAGAATGCTCTGCACAAAAAAAATCTCACTCAGCTTGAGATTAGCTCAAAAAACCCTACCTAGCAACTAGGATCAAAAGTTGATCAAGCTCTGATACCACTTGTAAGGAAACTCAGGTGCGAAAACAGCTTCCTACACTAATCTCTATAGGAAAGTATTGTGAAAATTATATTAAATCCTTACAATTTTAGATTCGTTAACTACTTTAACAATAATATTGCAGCCACATACCATGCATACAGAAAATAGAGAATGACACAATGATTTACCCTAGGGAAAACCTTTCAGTAAAAAACCCCAGCACTCCAAAACCTGCACAATGTATTATCTTCTACACAACGGTTACAACACACTTGCAATGAAAGTTCTTTCAGGAGACAATTGACACTCTAAGAAAAATCCAGTAGCATCAGATCATACCAACAATACACTCTTTTTTTATCCTTTCCTGTAACCCTAAAAAACACTTATATCATACACTTTCCTTTTTAGGGAAACTTCCAAGGATAGCTGGATTAGGGTTTTACCATTCTCCGAGAAAATAGGAACCCTAAAATTTTTTTTGGGGCGATGCCCCAGAACTCACGATTGTAGAAGAGTGTAAAGTCCTCAACTTTATTAGTTGCCACATGTCTTGCATGTCTTCACCTGTCATTGAAATCTCCTAGAAATAGCTCTTACATGTCATAGGAATCTATCATAACCATTTCAGCTATGATCTCCTTACACACAATTCAAGATGCCGACACATCAACATGCCAACTAGACATGTACACTCACACTTAATTACATTATTTGCAAGAAAATACATTTTACAACACAAATAATAAGAATAGGAATTATCCAAGGTTGAGACACCTTATTCCTAACAAAAGTAAAATTCATAACTTAACTTGTATAAAACACCACTTAATGACTTATCTCTTTACCATTTGAGGAAGAGTGAGCTAAGGAAATCAGAGAGCAGAGAAGTTCAAATTATTCTGCATTGGCCGTGAGTGATCGATTAAAGGATAAACTCAGAATTTAGCGAAAGAAAGGTATTTACATCATCTAGCCATGGATGCACCTATTATTTTCGATGTTACAGATAGATCTAGGTATAATTTCAAGAAACATCCATTCAAATCATGCAAAGAGGATCCAGAGGGAGCATTTTCCCAAACCTCGTATGGCGTATTACACGTAGAAGATAGTAGGGCTTACATACATTGTAAGTATGACATACTGGGAATTGAGTATATATCAATTGAGATGGAGTATATGACTGACAATGAAGTCATGAGAGAAGAATACAAATATATTAATCAACTGAGCATAATGAAAATTTTGGATGTATGCAAATTTGATGAAGATGAATGGTTCAAAATACTGTTAAGTAGAGTTCATGATCAGTTTATTTGGATTGGTGATCAACCTGTGAAGATTTGTAGTGACCTAATCCATGAAATCACTGGATTGAACAACACCAGAGTCATTCCTATTACAAAGAAACATGTGAAGAAATAATTTGAAACCCTAACTCATTCCAAATGGGATAGACATGCAATGACAATAAATAACATGTTTTAGCAAGATGTAAGATTGATTGCAATGATACTTGGGTACAAGTTCTACTACAGTAGTAAACCTAATTTAGTATCTGCTGGACTCATCATGATGACATGGAGAATGGTGAAAGAAAATGTACAATATAATCTAAGAGAAGTTCTGGCACAACAATTCCTCGAGAATGTAAACCTTGTGAAGAAGGACAAATCAAAAACCTTCAGATTTGGTTCATTGTTGATGCATATGTTCATTCATATTGAGCACAAGATTCCTGGTTTACATCCTAGTGGTTGGAAGTCTGGAGTACCCACTGGCATATTGATTTCACAGAGATTTAAAAGACAGAATGCTACTTGGGTTGATGGAGAATTATTTGGTATGATCAATATTTTACAGAGGCAGATGAAGACAAGATATAGAATACATGAAGACATTGTTGAGAAATACAAAGATACAATCTGTTTCATGGTTGAAACTGATTGTGTGTGTTTTGAAGCAGTCATACCCAGGAAGAAATGGTGTTATCCCATGGGTTATGAAGTGAGTTCTAAAGTACTTACCATGCAAGTAGAACATGTCCTTGCATTAGAGATTGATACAATAGAGGAAAGATGGGGAACTTATGAAGAAAAGTCAGCAAAAGTAAGAGAAGAATAGACTAGAGGTCTGAGGAAGAGAAAGACAGAAAATCTTGTACATGATTGTAGAGTTAAAGAAGGATTGATAGAAGAGGAACTTAAAGAATTCAAAAAGAAGATGGTAGAGAGATCACTTGGACTAGAATGTGGAAGTAATTAAGCCCCTCCCACTCCTGAAGTAATTATGGTAGAAAGTCCACCTCCTCTTCAACAAGTAACAACACAAACTGAAAATATCACTTCTAGAGTAACAAGATCAAGCATGCATTCATCACCTAAAGGGCAGAGCACAACAAGAGAAGAGAAGAAAACAGAGAAGGAATTATGGAAGCCTGACATGAAGATGATAGAAAAGAGAGCAATAGAACAAGGTAAATTGGTCACAACTGACAAATACTATGACAGGTATGAAGAAGCAGACAAACTTAAAATTGAGGACATTGTGATAGAGCACTTACTTACTTTCAAGAAGACACTTTTATAAATTGAAGGAAGCATACCTATAGAATTATATGGGAGATTGGAGATAAGAAACATGTTGCACAAATTGAAGATGATACAATAAGAAACCAAGAAATAGATAACATGTTGTATGTGATATCAGTTCAAGAAAGAGACATAATATACAAGGAACTAAAATCTCTACTAAGGACCAAGGTGAGATTATTGAAAATCATGGCGAGGAAATATGATGAAGTCAGTGAGGAAACTCAGAAGGCACTAGAGAAGATACTGATGAGTACTACTTCTAACAAGCCCTCACCTCCTAAGACCACATCGCCCACACAATTGGGAATGGGTGAGAGATCTAAGGCAATAGAGACATCTACTAAGAAGAGTGAATTATATCCATCACCATATTTCTATGTTTCTGGTGTAGCAATAACTCTTGACACATCTCAAGATGAGAAGGACCCTTTTTGAGGGAATATGGATACTTCTGTGGCAGATGAGGCAGAACAAAAGAAGGAAGAGGAATAGAAGAAGGAAGAAGAGCAGAAGGAAGAAGAAAATAAGTTAGATCAGAAAGAGGATGAAAAGAAAGAGGTAAACACATCATCCATTTAATTGTTGGCAAGCAGTGATGTAAATGTTGACAACATGGATGAAGTAGAACCAGTAAAATTGGCATTTACTGCTTTGAACAAAGAAAAGGAAAGGCCAGAACAGAAAGGAGACAAGAAGGCAAAAGTAATCACAGGAGCAATTGATACTGTAAACAAATTTCTACCAACACCTATTTTTTTCCTGAATAAAGATGACATTGAGAATCTGAGAATCACACTTGATGAATTTCATGGGCACTATGAGATCCTACTGAAGATAGCATAGCAAAAGGCAGAGAAGAATTACTCAGAGAAGAAGCTAACAACAGTCTGCAAATCTATAACATGGGATTTAGGCATTGTGAAAACCTATTTGAAAAATGTAAGGAACTGCATTGGACATGGCAGAAAATTGTTCAGTTATTGCATGAATCCAATAAGGCATGTCCAAAATGTAGAAGACATTATTGCCAAAGAGAGGGCAAATCTGAACAGTATGATGGATGGTTGTGAAACATCTTCACAATCCAAAATAGAGCTAGACAAAGAAGTTACAAAGATTTTGGCTAAAATCAATGTATTGGATAATGAGAAAGGGAGAGTATTGACAAGATTCAATTTGCTGAAAAGCTTTATCACTCCTAAGTTATCAATACTTGAGGTTCATCTCTCAGACTTGGAGAAAGTGACAGATTCACTGGATAAATCTTTACCCATAGACTTGAAAGAAGCTAAGACCACATCATTCGTAGTGAATGGATTAGTTAATATTAGCCAAATTTTGTTCAAGATAGGGACTGCAGAAGTGAAGATCTTGGAAGATTCCTTTCAGGATATTTTGAAACTGGTGAGCAAGAATTAAAACCTTTTTGTTGTATATGCACCTTTGTCATTGTTTTCAAAGGGGGAGAAGAGAAGAAAAAAATATAGATGTAATATATAATAAAAAATTTATTATATATGAGAAGAAAAGAAAAGAGAAAGAAAAATGAAGAATATAGAGGAGAAATTTGTTGGAACACTTATTCATTTTTTTTGTTTAGTGTTGCCATCAATGCCAAAGGGAGAGATTGTTGGCAAGTAATCAATTATGTGAAAATGTGATTTACTTCTTGGTTATCATTTATGGAAACACATTTGGGTTTCAGACTAATTCTAGAAAAGATGAGTTTTGGTGATTCAGAAATCGACTAAGTGTAGAAGCAGAGATACAAAAGTGTTTTGGATGTCAAAGATCGAGATCGATGATTTAGGGAAAGTGAGATTAAAGGAAGATAGTATGGGGTATGTATGACCTCCACCTAAGATCGAGTTTGTTTTGGTTGAGTCTATGGTGATTTAGATAGAATTGAAGTCAGACAGTCTACAATAGGACAGTGAAACATAGCAGTTTAACAGTAGCAAAGATTTAGGGAGTATGGCTTGGACTCCAGGCAATCAAAGTTGTATTTTAGTTGTTGATAACCTCCACATTGACTATGCAAGAGCATTGACTATGCATTTAGTTTTTACTTTATTAAATGTATTCTGTATTGAAGGCCGACTTAGTAATATTTGTAATATTCATATTGAGAGCCCACTTTGTAAAGTTGTGAGATATATATGTAAGATCTTTTTGATAAAAATTGATGATGGAAAAGTTGGACAGTTGGATGAGTTGTTGAGAGAATAGTAGAGTAGAGAATGGCATAGATCATTTAAGAAATATAAAGGACCTACCTAAGCACCAGTGTTGTTTGTTTTTGTTCATGACTGAGAACACTTTGTAAACTAAATTATATTGTAAGAGTTGTAAGCTTAGTTGGCCCCTAATAGGGTGTTGTGAACCTTTAACAGGGTTGTTATTCCTCTAACAAGGAAATGTACTATGTAATATTCAGCTCCTAATAGGTCTAGGTCTCCTTATAGGGACATTATACTTTAGTGCATGCTTGTGGGTACCATCCCCACCAGGGTTTTCCCTTGGCCAAGATTTCCTCGAAAACAAAATATGGTGTTATGAGTATTGTGTCATTTGCTTATGTTCTTTACTTTATTGCAAGTGTATGATTAATATTTAATTGGTTGAAGAATTTAATAAAGTGCTATTATACTAATTCACCCTCCTCTCAGTATAATCCAATCCTAACACACATCATATTATTCATCCTCCCGATTCACCTTTTCATAACATTATCATGTCCTATATAAAACAAGCATCCTGATACCCAAGTGAAAGGAAAAATCCTCTCAACTAACATCTTATTTTCCTTAGGTAGAAAATGAGGAGGAACTTTACCTATTACTTAGTAATTAGCAATATCTTCATACCATGAGATTGAAAGGTTTATTATAAACAAGTGTTCATCTGGAAATGTGTCATCTATAGTAGGCTCTTTTTCATGAGTGGTTAAACTAGACAAAAATTCTGCAACTACATTTTCTTTCCGTAGCTTATCTATGATTGTGACATAAAATTCTTACATTAGAAGTAACCACCTATAAAGTATACCAGGTACAACAGGTTTGTTCATCAAGTATTTAATGACAATTTTCTGATGTGGTATATGAACTTATTCAATACATATACCATTTCTAACATTTCTTTCTCTGTAACAGTGTAGTTGAGTTTTACTTCATGGAGTTTTTTTCTAACACAGTATACTGCATGTTTAATTACTCCTTTTTTGCTAAGGACAACACCTACTACATAATCTGATATATCAATGTGAATATGGAATGAAATATTCCACTGTGTAACTTTAAGGATAGGAGCTTGAGTCAACAAAACCTTAAGGTCTTGAAATGCATTTTCACAATTTGAGGTTCATTGGAAATCAACATCCTTTGTTAACAAGATATAGAGCGGACCAGTTATTTAACCAAAATTATTGATAAACCTTCTGTAGTAACTTACATATCCTAAAATCATTCTGATATTCTTTTGTTTTGTAGGTGTTGGTAGATCTTTGATGACTTCAATCTTGGCAGTCCTCATCCTGAATACCTTTGTTAGGCATATAATGTCCTATAACTATGCTATCCTACATCATGAGAAACCATTTCTCACTATTGAGGGAGAGATTATGGTCTTTTCTTCTCAGCAACACCTTTCTTAAATTTTCCAAAGCCTGTTGAAAAGACTCCATATGTAGTGAAATCATCTATATCTATTTCCATGCAATTATGAGATATGTTAGAAACAATGTTGATAACTACCCTTTGGAAAGTTGCTAGTGCATTAAATAGACCAAATGAAAGAACAAAGTAGGCATAAGTTCCCCATGGGCATGTAAAATTATTTTTATCTTGATCCTCCAGTGCAACCTTGATCTGATTGTAGCCACTAAAACCATCCAAGAATGAAAATAATTTTTCTCTACTAGAGAATCAAATGCTTGATCTATGAATGAAATGGAAAAATGATCTTTCTTAGTTTTAGAATTTATCTCCCTATAGTAAAATAGTAAATGGGGAGAGAAATGCAACATAAAATAAACTAAGTGAATTACTTCCCCATTTCATCGAGTGTACACTAGGAAGGAATAATATCTCCAAGAGGCTCAAGAGGTGACTCAAGCTCTAATTTTAATTATGGTTTGTCCTTCACCAAAGATGTAATTTAAATCAAATGGGAATAAATATGTAATTTAATTTATCTATTAGAAAAGTCAGTAAAAAGATGATTAAAACAAACTGATAAAAACCGATATCGAGATGAAACTGACAGAAATGGAAAACATAAGACAAAACTGACCGGACCCAAAAAATTTAGTAAAAAATGGAAGGGACACAACAAAATTCAATGTGTACTTAGGGAAATAGAAGGATTCAATGTGTACCAAACATATTTGAATGAAATTTTCTCAGAATTTTCATCTATTCTGTACTGCCTAGAAAATTTTTGATGGCTCCGTAACCTCTGCAAAAAATTGGGGAAAAAGGTTGGGAAAATGGATTTACCTTGGTCAAACCCCTATTTAGGAATCAACCTTTAAATATGATATAAATTTTATAAAGGAAATAATGTAAAAGACAAATTGTTTATTTAACTTACATAAACCCTCATGAACGGATTTAGAAATTGCTCAAATATATGAAGATGCTTGAATGTACTTGGAATCCAAAGAGTTGACCTTGGAATGTAATGTAGGATCAAGGATTCCCTCACAAATCTATATACCTATGATTTCCACCCCAAGATCTATAATTAAGATATGCTTCATAACCACATGCAAAGAAGGAGAGAGAGAGAAGGATGAATGAGACGTCTTGCTTGATTGAGAATTCCTCTACTTGGACATGATGGGAGAGAAACTTGCATGAATTGGAGAATATTTCATTTGATTTGATAGACATTGAAGAAATGGAGACTTGGAGATCTTGAATTGGATGCTTTCCTTCAATCTTGAATCCAAATCCTCAATTGCTCTTGAAATCTTAATCACTTGAATGCCACAATGCTTGCACTTGACTGACTTAAGAAAAATGAGGAGAAAGGAGGTCCTTTTATAGAAAAACCATCATTTTAGGATTCACATTTGATCTAGGTCGACCATAATTGAAAACCTTGGAAGAAGACCTTGATATAGGGCTCCATGTGAAATATGGGCCCAAAAGCATAGGAACAAATCACCATTGGCGATGTGTTCCCAAGAGAAATAAGCTCAAATTTTATCGGTACATTGGGGATGGTGAATAGGAGTGGGAAAAGAAGAATAAGGTCACATGGATCAAGAATAATAGACATTCAGACCTTGAAATCATCAAAATGGGGCCTAATATGTCCTAAAACATCCAATTATGGGTGCTAACTTTATAGGACTATACATTTAGCTCCCACTTTAGTGTGAGTATGAGACAAGATTATTCTCATGGTAGAGGAGATCACTGCATAAAAATAATCTTATCAAGGTCAAGGAGAAAAATAAAAATTAATCCCCCAAGTGACTCAAGTCTTCAACAAATCCAAAACCAAGATAAGAGAGACATTTATTGAAAGAAAGAGAAAGAGAAAGAGAAAGGAGAGAGAAAGAGCATGATCACTAGCCTAGTAAGAGATTGCCTTACTATGGATCACATAAAAGAGAGGATTGAAAATTATGGAATTGAAGGTCTAGCAAGTTGTGTTATGATATTCAACCCATAAAAAATGATTAGTCCTTAAAGGAAACATTATCTCCATTAAGGGATTTTATAAGAGAATGATCAGGCCTAAGGAAAGAATTGTCTCCATAGGGATTAGGAAAAGAGATCAAGCCTAAGGAAAGAATTGTCTCCTTAGAGATAAAAGAAGGGGGATCAGTCCTGAAGGAAAACCTTGTTTCAATTAAGGGATCCACAAGAGAGATTGCATCGAATCATTGTGTACGTGTGTGCAAATTTGAAACTTGGAGCGAAGTGTATGCCCCCACATTAAAGTGATTGGAAATGCCTTAACGTGAGAAATGGATTTAATAAAGCATACATGCACCCACAAGAAAAATGTTGCAAGGTGTGGGCCCTTGGTCTCCTTGTGTTATGTAGCACAACGCTCAGGTTTGTGACATGGCTTAACTACCTCCTATGGATTCTATAAGTCTAGTGGTTACATCGTGAATTGAAAGGTTGACCTTTTGGTGCAACATAAATTACACTTGTAACAAGTGGTATCAGAGCTTGGTCACGGGTTTAAACCCCTGCTTACGCTAGGGGGATTGTTGCAAGGTGAGTGCCCTTGGTCTCCTTGTGTTGTGCAACACATGGATCGGGTTTGTGACATGGATTAACTGCCTCCTATGGATTCTATAAGTCTAGTGTTTGTATTGGGAATGGACAGGTTTCTCTTTTGGTGCAATGGAAATTAGACTTGTAAAAAAATGTTTTCGTTATGAGATGCTCCCAAGAAAAGATAAATCAAGGGAAATGAACACATAAAAAAAGAGAGCACATAAGGGATCTACTAACTTTGGGGTTAGTATGATCATATGATCTTATAGATGTATATTATATCAAAATGAAATGTCATCATTTCCCAAAGGTAGAAGAGCTACACAATA
Source organism: Thuja plicata (assembly GCA_018584345.1). NCBI lineage: Eukaryota > Viridiplantae > Streptophyta > Pinopsida > Cupressales > Cupressaceae > Thuja > Thuja plicata. The sequence goes on along the minus strand of MU223224.1, from coordinate 3,165,592 downwards.
CAATAGAATAATGTCATGTAAGCATTACAAAGAAGAGTCTTTCTGGGCCGACATCACAAAGACCAAAATGAATGGTTAGCTAGTGGTTTACATCATCCCCAATTAGACAACACAAAGGCATATTTAAAAATAGTAGTACATGCATGACATAACATGTAACAATATATAGAAGAAGTGAGATACAAATAAAAGAATGTTTACGACATTTTTATTTCTTTATCACCTTGCACCAATGGAAAAACAAGGGTCATTTAAATAAATATAAACAAAACATATAACAAGCAACACATCACAGGGAAAGCACATCAAGATAAAAAATAAAATACACAAAATCCACTACACAAGAGGAGCTAGTCAAGCATATCACCTGCCCCCCATCTTGGACCATAGTGTTTAGGGTAGGTGGGAAACATGCAAGAGGAGAAACATCAAGCACAAAAAGTAGAATAATAGCCAATTTCAAACAAGGACCATGTTGTGAAGATGTGTCACTTTTCTCGTTACTAGGATCAAGATATAACTGTTGTGAAAAAGTAGCTAGTAAATCATGATTAACATCAATACACTCAAACATATCATTAGAATCACCGACATGAATACCATTGTTAGTTGCATTACGAACATCAAAAGCACCATCATTAATAGTATATTATTCATCTAGATTAATTATAATAGAACCCAAGATACGAATAAAATTATCAAGTTTGTTCAATTTTATCTTTTTCAAGTTAACTTCCTCCTTTTGATTAAGCATAGGTTGTTCAAAGGGAATCAAAGCATCAATGGGTGTTTTAGGTGAAGGGATGTTTTGGGAAGCATGTTGATGGGCTCTAGTATGGTTTTTACAATGATGGTCACGAGCATGACAGTTGCATTTGGTTTTTCTCGAAATTGGATTTTGTTCAGGATCAATCAACATCGGATCCTTTTCTTCTTTAGGAGGAAGAATGGAAGGAGCCACACTAGGTTGAGAGATAAAATTGACAAAATTCTTATAAGATATGGGAGGTGGAACTGAATCATATATATGAGGTGTAGGAAGAAGTCCACATCCAGGACTAAGATATGGAATATCCTTAATTTTTCTTAGTTCACAAATATTTTGGATCTTGTAGGCTTGATATGATTGGAAGAGGTTATCATGATGGGGTTGGGTTGGTTGAGGCATAGAAGGAAAAAATAAATCAAGGTCAATAGACTCTCGAGGCACTGATGGTTGATATAGGCTATGGTTAACAGTCATGATATCTCCATTGTGAGGAAATTTCAAACATTTATGAATAGGAGAGGCCACAACTTTAATGGAGGTAATTCAAGGAAGACCAAGTTTGACTTGAAATTCATCGGAAGGTAGAACTACAATAAAGGTAACATATAATTTTTTTCCACTAACTTTAATAAGAGATGAAATAGAACCATGTGAAGGATAAAGTAAACCATTACAAGTTTGGATCATAACATCTAATTTATCATAAAAATCATGTTGCAATTGTCTATTAAAAAGATGCTCTTCAGTTATCACATTCTCCATGCAAGTAGGGTCAATAAGGACACCACAAGAATAAAGGCCGTTAACCTTTTCCATAGTATAAAGAGGACCATTAGATGATTTAATTGTCTTATTAGGGTCAAAGGTAATGCGAAGCTCAGGTTCGATTTAGGTTTAGATTCAGATTGATCAATGAGGTTGGCAAAAATATTTGCTTCATTACATTTATCATCATAGTCAACAACATGAGTGGAAGAAGAAGACAAAAGGTTGGGTAGTCTTAATGGTATTGGTCGAATGAGAAGGTAAAGGGTTGGTATAAGTTTGTAGGTTTTGGTTGGGAGGTTCTACGTATTTGTTTCCTTGATCATTCAAACCCTTAATAGATATAACATTGGAATCAACAAGGTCTTGAATAATAGATTTCAAATTGAAACACTTTTTAGTATCATGATTAGGTTGACGATAGTATTGATAGAAAGCTTTGTGATCAAAGTGTTTGGGTAAAGTTTTGGATGTGTCAATAGGCTTAACAAGAGGAAGAGTTAATGCTTTAGCATTAATCAAATTCAACATCACATTATGTAGATATTTAGAAAGTTGAGTAAGATTATGAGAAGGTCAAAAAATAGATGAAAAGGGAGCCACACATTTGGATGTTGTTGCCACTTTCTCATCAACATTGTTGGATAAATTATTGATCTTAATGAAGTTCTTTGGTTTTTGAGACTTGTTAATTTTTTTGATGTGACATCACTCTTATCAACGGAAGCCATTGGAGTAATGCTCTCAAACTTCTCACTTTCAATTGATAATTATGAAGTACTGCACATAATTGAGTAAAATAAGAGAATTCAGAAAGTAGAATCTTATCTCTAATGTCTTTTTGTAAATTAGCAATGAAATTTAATTAAAAATCAATATCAAGCACATGACAAGAAATCTGAGCATGCAAATTCTTAAATCTACCAATGAAACCTGTCACTTTTTTTATTTAGCACCTTGTTTACAATGCATTAAATCAGTCAAAGAAATATTAAGACCAATGTTGTTTTGAAATTGTTGAATGAAAGAATTGGAAAGTTTTTGAAAAGAATCGATATAATAAGGAGGCAAAGAATAATACCATTGCAAGGATTTGTCTCGAAAGGTTCTAATAAATAGTTTTTCCATGAACCTATGGTCATGAGAGAAATCACTACAAAAAGGATCAAAGGATCACCCTTACTGTTATAGGTCTCAAGATGAGGAATCTCCATGTATTGCGGGATAACAACACGAATTATATCAAAATAAAAAGGACTAGCAATGTCACAAGTAGGAATATTGAATTTGGATTGAGTCATTGAAGCAATTTGTTGTTACAAATAAGACACAATTTGAGCCTAGCTATTAATGGTAGGATCAGTAGAAAAAATTGTAAGAGTAGGTATGTTTAAAATATTTGGAGCATTATGAGGGATGGAAGGAACAAATGAATATGAAAATGGCACACTATTGTGAGTGGGCATTGATGAAGGTAATGAAACACGTGAGACACTTGAAGGAATAGGAGCATTAGGATTAGGGAAGCTAACATGTGTAGGATTGAGATTTTAAATGGAAGTTCTTATGATAGGTGGATCATAAGTGGAGACACTAGGAATTGAAGTAGAAATAGGCAAAGAAGTCTCAACACTAGTGGTAGGTGGAATGAATCCTAGGTCCTGAGCACAATCTCTAAGAGACTTAACATTGTTATTAATGAGATGAGAGATACTATGCAAGATGTTAACACCATGTTCATAATTATTAATTATCTTTCTTAAGCCTTCTACAAAAGAATTAAACTCAAAATTAAGGTGTTCTTGTCCTAACCATTGTTCAAAATTCTCAAAGTCATAGGAATTTTTTTGGATTTGTATGGGAGAAACTATTAAATCCTCATATTCATCATGAGAAGAATGGGAAGAGTTTTTCTCCATGATAGGATTGATATCACTAGTATGCATGTTGGTCTCATCAAGATTATTAGGAAAGAGAGAATGATGGAGATCAAAGGATCCCATGAGTCTACGAATTCTAACCAGAATTTTGTAAGTAGGACTCAAAGTGATAACACTCATGCACAAGGGAATGACAGGAAAGATATAGATCTAATTCAGTTATAATATTTGAAAGAGATATGCAATCCAAGAAAAGAATATATTTTATGAAAGAAAAATCTAACTATCAAATTCAAACATATAATATAAAGCATGTACAAGTAGATCTAGATCTAAAGAAGCACATAAAGATAATCTAACACGAAAATAAAAATGAAAATGTATTAGGTCGGGTTCACCAAAATGTACAATTGGAAAAATGGGGAGAGAGATATCACGTAAAATAAACTAAGTGAATTACTTCCCCATTTCATGGATTGCACATTAGGAAGGAAGAATATCTCCAATAGGCTGAAGAGGTGACTCAAGCTCTCATTGTAAATATTTTTTGTCCTTCACTAAAGATTTAATTGAAATGAAATGGGAATGAATATGTAAAGTAATTGATATATTAGAAAAGTCACTAAAAAGATAATTAAAAAATATTGATAAAAACTGATATCAAGATGAAACTGACAGAAACAAAAATCAAAAGACAAAACTGATCTGACCCAAAAATTTTAATCAAAAATGGTAGTGACACAACAAAAATTGATGTGTAGCTAGGGAAAGAGAGAGAGAGAGAGAGAGATTCGATATGTACCTAGCACTTTCAGAAGAAATTTTCCTAGAGTTTGCATCTATTCCTGTACTACCCAGAAAAGTTCTGATAGCTTCGTAATCTATTCTAGAACAAAAAAAAACTAGGGAAAAAAGGTTGAGAAAATGGGTTTTCCTTGGTCAAACCCTTGTTTAGGAATAAACCTTTAAATATGATAGAAATTTCATAAAGTAAATAATGTAAAAGGGAAATTGATGATTTACCTTACATAAATCCTTAAGAATGGTTGTAGAAATCACACAAATCTAATAAGATGCTTGAATGTACTTGGAATCCAAAGAGTTGACCTTGGAATTTAATGTAGGATCAATGATTCCATCATAATGTATATATCCAAGATTTACACTCCAAGATCTAGAATGTAGATATGCTTGATAACCACATGCAAATGAGAGAGAGAGGGAGAGAGAGAGAGAGAGAGAGAGAGAGAGAGAGAGAGAGAGAGAGAGAGAGAGAGAGAGAGAGACTGTG
>MU223224.1:3132049-3145913 GCA_018584345.1 Thuja plicata | reverse complement strand
AAATGGTGTTCATTAACAATTCTTCAAACAAAATGGTGTCGCTATATACCTGAAGCAAAATTCAACTAGCAATATACAATAATAGAAACAAATTTAACAAGTAACTACACTCTTTTGGAAAACATAATTATGAAATCAAGAACATGTACTTAAGGGGATATCTTAAGGGGTGAAAAACTTGGGTTGACTTAAGTTTCACGTCTTAAGGGGATGTCTTAAGGGGATATCTTAAGGGGACGTCTTAAGGGGATATCTTAAGGGGAGCTAAAATTGGGTTGACATAAGGGGACATCTTAAGGGGATATCTTAAGGGGTGCAAATATTGGGTTGAAATCTTGACCACTTGATTGTTAGAATGCTTGCACTTGATTGAATTATGAAAAGGAGGAGAAAGGAGGTCCTTTTATAGTAAATATATCATTTCAGGATTCAAATTTGATCCAGACCAACCACAATTGAAAATATTGAGAGAACCCGATATAGGGATTTGCGTGAAATTTGGGCCCAAAATCCAATGAAAAAATACCATTGGTGATGTGTTCCCAGGGACACATCACCATTGGCGATGTATCCCAGGAAAAATAAGCTCAAATTTTATTGGGACATTGGGGATGGTGAATAGGTGTGGGAAAAGAAGAATCATGTCACAAGGATCAAATATAACATGCATTCAGACCTCAGAATCACCAAAATGGGGCATAGTAGGTCCTAAAGAATCCCATTAGGGTGCTAAATTTTTAGTACTATACACATGTAATCCACACATACTCTCCATTTACCTCCCTTTCTAGTAACAATAAATAGGGGAGATACCCACTCATTGTCATATATATATATAGCATACATTAATTTGTGCAACTTTATTTTCACTATCTCCCTTCAGCCATGATTCACTTTCCTTTGCGTTTACCTAACAAGTCTACTATCCTCATTGATATATATTTTGTGCATCTAAAGCTTTAGATCCAATTATTTCATATCATTATAATACCATGCACATGAACCTTGATGTGTTTGTAATAGATTCATTACTTAGGACTATTGTCTCTCAACAAGACTTTTATTGGCGTTCAATTGTTTCCCTAGTGATATTTGTATTTTCTTTTTGAGATTGATCATTAATACCTCATTTATGGATGATATCTAAGAATCTCATGAGGTGGTAGTGTGTGTAGAAATTGGGAAGCAACAGAGTATGATGATAGAGTTGACCTAGGAAACAATGTCTGTAATGTGCCTGATAAACAAGTCATAGAAGTGTTTGCTTCCTCTTTAAGTTCATAAGATCATTCTACATAAGTTGATATAATACCTGGTCATCTTCTTGGATTATTATGAATGGGATTCTATCTATCATCATTAAATTAGCCAAAGAATTAACTCCTTTCTCCTCACCTGGATTAGGTCAAATGAGTTTATAGAGATCTCCATGTGGTTGAGTCGAAGGATATAGTAATAGTTTCTTAGTGTTATCTCCATGGGAGATAGCCATATCTCTTGATCTACACCCTATATAAAAATATGTAATAACTAACCATGGTCTCCCAAGGATGATAGGATATCCTCCTAGAATGGTTTTAGGAGACAAAACCATGAAATCAACAAGATAATCCCATGAGTCCAAAGTAACAATAATATCCTCAACAATCCCATATGGTTTGATAGTAGAGCTATCAACTAGTCCTAGAATAGTTGGAGTTGGTTTTAAATTAGGAAGGTAAATTGATGCATTATATCCTTGGTCATGAAATTGATGACAACTCCCAAATCAATCAAAGCATCCTTGACTAAGGTTCCATTAATAGTGACTCCTACTACTAGACTACTAGGGTCTATATACTTAGGTACAACTACTTTCCCTAGCATTATATATGCTAGATTACCCATGATATAAACTATTTGTGGGTTTTCTTCTTCCTCCTTGGCTTCTTTAAACAATAATCCCTTATTTCTTTACTATAAATAGGTGCATCCTTAATTTATTAGAATATGGATATTTTGGCACACACATTTTTGAGTTGATCCATGAAGTCAAAGAGATAGTTTGTTTTGGACTCAGTGGCTTCCAATCTTTGAGGAAATGGTGACACTAGATAAACCTAGATTGAGTGGGTTGCACGAGGGGGTTCTCATTAGGTGCACTATCTACCTCTTCATTAGGAAATTCTGTGATAACATGAGAAGTAGGTGTAGGAAGGGTTGTCGCTGAACTTAGGTGCATACCACTTATATCCACAACATAAGCAAGATATTGAGTAGGATTGGTGGAATACACTTGCTGCTGCTTTTGTGGTTTATTATTAGGAATGGGTGTAGGTTGGCCTGGTAATTGAGTAGGCCTTGGTGCATTAGAATTTGGATTAGGAGGAGGCATTATAAGTAGCTGAATGACTTGATTTGATGGTTTCAAACATCTAGTTGGCTGATTTTACCATTATTGATTCCTCCTCTATCGAGGGTTTTGTTTCTAATTCCCTTGAGGTGGCTGCCAATTACCTCGAGGTTATTTCCATTGAAGAAGAGGAGTAGGATTTTTATAACTTGGCTAGGTATTATACATATTGTTCCATGGTTATTGTGGATAATTCCTAAAATTTGGTGGGTAGGAAGCTTGCCACTGATTATTATGCACATAAGCATTTGAATAAGGACCAGGAAAAGATAATAGATCTGGTGACATACCTTCCTTGGGGGCCATGGTCTCCTTTTAGCTATGTATAAAATTTGTCCTTCATCATCTTCTACTAGTCTGAATTATGGTTACAATTATCTGTTGTATATGTTGGCCATTGATTTACATCTACAATCCTTCTTTTTCCTGCAATGAGGGAAAATTTTTGCTAGCATTGCCTCTTCTTCATCATGTTTTTTCTTTTCTTGAAGGGTGTCCATTTGGGTGGCCATATTGTTTATGTTTTTTCTTTGCTTTAAGGGTGTCCATCCTTGAAACTCCATTTGAGGATTTACACATACCAGCTTGGTAATCTCTGCCTTTCTTCACGACTTCTCAGGTGTAATTATGACACATGTTCCTAATGTCATCCAAATAATCTTGAGTGATGTCTCCTCCTCCCATAAAGTCTAAAGCCTCCATACAATTCTCATGAATTCCTCTAAGGTATAAAAACTTATGTGACTCTTCACTAAGTGCATGATGTTGGGATTTATGGAGACTAAACAAGAACCTTCCTATAGAGTCCTCTAGACTTTCATCCTCCTTGTGCTGCATCCTGAAGATATCATCTCCTCTCATATCAGTGCCTCTAGAATATTATTTATACTTCTAAAGAAAATTTTCTTTCATCTCATCCCAAGTATCAACACCATTCCTTCCTAGACTCATTAACCATCTTAGTGCAAATTATTTCAATGTAGTAGGGAACAATTTAAGCCTATGAGCATTAGTAAAATAATAATAGGTTCTACAGAGGATATCAAACTCAAACAAGCAAGTGTTTGAGTCCTCTGTTACTAGCCCATAGAATTCAGGAAGGCCTGAAGCAAGGATGTTATTGAGATTGTCAACTTCATTCTGGTCAGTGATAGGAAATTGACAAGTTGGATGGTTAGGTTGATTCTGGGCAGTCATCCTTGTCTGGTAAATTATGAGAGAAAGTAGATTCTCAACAAATGGTCAAGGAAAAGGATCTTTAGAGGATGTATTAGAGATAATTAAATGGGGAAATATGTCAACAAAGGTATTTATCTATCCTCCTTCTGGTAAATCTCATGGCTTAATTAGTTGATTTTCAAGATAAGGTTCATAATTAGGAGGAAATCTCCCATGAGCATCTCTTTGCCTATCTTTATGCATGTAGTTTTAACTCAATACCAGTAAACCCATATAAGAATTGGTAAAAGAATTATGGTTCACCACTTATCAAAACTAAGGTTATGCTTAAAATCAAACTTTCTATGCTTCTAAAAACTAAAACAACTAATGACCCCTTAGAACTTCTTAGTTTGACACCATCCTCGACAAAAATGCCAAAAATGTTGGGTTGATAATTAGGAGGAAACCTTCCATGAACATCTCTTTGCCTATCTCTATGCATTTATTTTTAACTCAATACCAGTAAAACCATATAAGGATTGGTGAAATAATTATGGTTCACCACTTATCAAAACTAATGTTATGCTTAAAATCAAACTTTCTATGCTTCTAAAAACTGAAACAACTAACGACCCCTTAGAACTTCTTAGTTTGACACCATCCTTGACAACAATGCCAAAAATGTTGGGTTCCTGACAATGTATGAATAGTTGGGCTTAATGCCTCCACTCAAAGACTAGTTGTCCTAAATGGTAGCTATTGAATTCTACTATCAATACTTCATTTATTTGTCAGACCAGGGATGTACAATTGAGATGGGGCAACATTGTATGTGTTCTAAGAATCCTTAAAGCCATGCTAATCATAATTTAATCAAAGAAATCCTAAACTAAATACTTCAAATGAAACGCATAAGTAACTTGATTCTAACTTCCTATGGAAAAAATCATCTTAAATCATGTTGAAACATAAGTTCTATAGCTAACTAAGATAAAGTTGCTACTTTGTGTTTACTACAGGAATAGTCCCAAAGATGAGTTTCTATGGCTGCAGGAATACACCTCCACTAGATTAACATAAACTAATAGAAATAGAGCATTACATAATCAACCAAGTTAACCTACATAAATAAAGCAACAAGTTTCCTCACCAAATGGGCCCCCCTTGAGGGAGTACTCCTGAATATCAACTATAGCTCACAAGATAAACATTCTCAATATTACTACTTGCTCATATTGATAACTGAAACTATTCTTACTAGAAAACATAACATGATACAAAAATTTATTACAATTCTTGACCAACCATTTTTAAGGAAAAAGGTGGGAGACTTTATAGAAAATAAAAAAATAACTAACTAGCACCTCAATCCCTTGGATTTAGGGAGAGTGCACTTATTAGAAACTAGAAACTTGGAACGACAAGAGTGGAATGAAGTCCACTCTGTTAAACCATTTGTTGCACTCAATATTTTCCTAAATATACTCTATGATCAAGCATGAGAATCAATTAGGAAGGTAGATGTTCACCTAGCAGTCTTGAAGAAGTATTCTTGAGAAAGGAACAACTAAATTAAAATTTATAACCTTGCAAACCAATTCCTTGTTTTCCTTTTTTGGACTCCTTCAAAGGACATGTTGAAACTTATCATTCTTTGACTCATTCAATAGTTGCACAGAACTGAAAGTAAAGAACACATAACTCATAACACATTATTTGGTTACCCAGAAACCTTCCAAAGAAAGTAAAACTGGGGTGGGGATGATACCCACAAGATTTAGTACTACAGTGATAAATTTATCCGGTTAAAGCTTACAACAAACACTTCTAATGGTCTGCCCTGTTAGGAGCATATAAAGGACTTGTTAGGTCCACCTTGTTAAAGGATTTTGCTTATCCACCTATGAGAATGAATCAGTTGTTGATTTGCTATGTGCAACTGTAATTGCTGATAATGATCCTTTGAATATAACTGATCACCTGTTTAATAACTCCAATATGAGCACTCTTTGAATACAACAACCATTATGGAGTTATTAAACAGGTGCTCATATTCTTATATAAACCTACCATTGCTTAGGGCTTGTTTGTTTGGTGGAGTTGATCCAGAATTGGCATTGTCAAGTTCCGGATTTGACATCTTCTAAGTTTGGGTTCAAAATTTAAAAAATGGAATAGGGATTTATTAATTCCCATCTACCCCCAAACCCTGGATTTGAATCTTCCATCTAAAAAGGTGGAATTGGAAAATGAATTCCCATTCCACTTAAATGGAAATTGGGGGTAAATCAAATATGATAAAATTTGAAGTCCATGTTGTGTTGAATAAAAAAGAAAAATTCTACCATTTGGGTTTTTAGGGCTTGGACTACCTTATTCAAAACAATGAAAAATAATAATAATAATTTAATATAAATTTTTTTTTTGAAATTTTAAAAATTAAAGAATTAATCTTATTCCAATTCCATTTTTATGGAACCAAAGGCAAAAATGCATCTTCTCACTCATCTTTCAGATGAACCAAACGGTTCCAACCATATTCCAAAAACCATTTTCCGAATTTAAAACTTACAAATCCAACATTCTCTAATTCCAGCAACTAAACAAACCCTTAAAGTTTGACTTTGTATATTAAGACAATTTTTTTAAGGTTTTCAATCACTACCAAATCCATGAAATAATAGCCAAGTTGCATTTGGCTACTATGCTGAGCATAGAATAGTATAATATAATTTTCAGAATTGAAATATGCGGCAGTCACTCTTGTCAGCATTAATGTCCAATTTCTTTGTGACAAATTTTTGTATTAAGTTTGGTTCTATTTCATTATATTTCAGGTCTAGATAAATCTTTTATAAGTTTTAATTGACTGCAAGAAAAATAGGCCAGCCAAAATTTGTTTGAAATTCAATTTATAATTAAAATTCACATTGCGTACCCAATGTGAGTTCATGCATTTAAACCCTATAAAGTTTGGTGGCCTCAATGCATCTTTTGGTTGATAACAACAATAGATTTTATGCATGATCTTACTGAATGTTTCTCTTTTCTAAACATTTGAATATAAAAAATGCTCTCCAATTTGAAAACAGATTGTATAACATGAGGCTTCTTGTTATTGCACGGCTTTGCACATGAATTGCCCAAGTTCAGTTCTAGGTACCAAATATTTTATAATTTCTTGTGATTTCCAAAGGTTATGTTATGTATGGTGTTATGTTAAATTAGGAGAATCTCAAAGTCTCTGTTTATCCAAGAAATCGTGATGTCTACAAGATGACTAAACCAGCTCAAGAGCCTAATTAATCCAATCCCAAGTAATGGGATTATAACACACAAATTTTGTTCTTATTATGAGTTCTTGTGACACTATTACTCATACCCAGCATAAATGTCGTAAATGAAGAATTCAGTTTAGTTTTGAGATAAATGCTTGTAATCTCAATAGTATTCAAGAAAGATATCAAAGCAATTGTCAAACATTTAGAGCAGATGAACCCGCAAATGTATTAAGCAACCTATATCTTGAATCAGTTTTTCAGACCACTGATATTCTGCCAAAGTTAAACGAAGACATTTTTTTAATTTAGAGAGAATTTTACTTCAATGCAAGGGTAGCCATCTGACTCATGAAACTGAGGTAAGAAAAAAACCTTGTTTGCAGAACTATTGCAGCTAACAGTACATTGGGAACATTTCAAGAAGGTGAAGAAGGTGAAGACTTGTAACACGAAGAATGGGAAAACCATTAAAGGCATCTCTCTATCCATCTCATCAAATTGAGTCAATTAAGATTGTGTTGTAATTATCAAGAAAGGGAAGGAAAAATATTAGTTACTGCATCAACATATTTGACAAATGAGTTAAAGTCAAAACCTTAATTAATGACAGAGGAAAACTCATTACAACATTTAATTCTTCATTGAACTTAACTATCAATAAAGAGGACCTTTTCAAAAATAATTTTCTAATTATAAAAATTTGAAAAACTAACACACAGTAAACAATATGCAAAAAAGAGTAGCTGGTTCAAAACCCAATCCTACCAAGAAGATTGTGAACCTGTCCAAAGCACCTATGCTCAACAAAAAAGTATGAAACCAAAATTTTTGCAACATAAACTATGAAACCATATAAAATTTACAAAAAAACTTAACATCCCTATTAGCTAGGAAACATTTATTAGTAGGTCTCCTTTTGAACAATCTTTTTAGCAACAAAAGTCTATTGTTATACCACTCTAATTGTGTTGAATTGTCTACTCCAATCAATATTTTGGATGGATGATACTGATAACACTTAGTATGTTTTTCTTCTTAGCTCATTTTGCAAAACTAAAATATGATCCTTGGGCAATAGTATTACATTGTTGTTATTTACCCTTGACGGTGAGATGATCATCTTATAACTTTAATGTTTTTTTTTTCGAAGATAAGTAACTCGGAATGGAAAACTTGACATACGTCCTTATGGTTACTAATATGGTTATTAAGTCATGACCCTACGTTGAATGTTAAAGATGTAGGAGGGTTCCTCTATGGGACATTACACCATGTCATCTCCTAGCTTATTTCTTTTTGGCCATCTAAACCTATTTTAGTTTCCATTGAAAGAGATTTTCGTATCTAATTTCCTTTCATGAGTATTTATTATTCAAACTTAGCTTTTGTCCTTTGTGAGCCTATAATTATTTATTATTTTATTGAATTCTTCCTTATAAAATATTTAATTATCTCTCTATATGCATATAGATGCAAAAAGATATTATGAAATTAGATTAAAATCTTTTATTCCATCCAAAAAATGTATTTGTGTATTATGTATATCATAAATGCTTTAGTTTTAATGAAAGATTCAGTTATCTAAATTGATTATGATATTTTATTTCACTGTACAATTATATTTTTAAATATTCTAACTTAGTATGATGCTAAACATTAGAATTTGATAAAAAAATAGCACCCACATATATTCTAATTTCTAAGATTACATTTAATGTATTTATAATGTTTGAGACTTCGTATTAATAGAGCTCTCCATTGAATTTTTCTATTATTAATAAAAGAATTTAGATCCCTTCTTTTAATTAAATTGAAAACTATTTTTGAATCTCAAATTTTTATTCTATATTTGTTTTTAATCTGCCAATAAGTTTTCAAATCACAACATAAATCTAATATTTTTTCCCAAAAGAATATCATAAAATGTTTAAACAGAAAGCACTCGTTACAATCCTAAAGGGTAATGGCCGCTGAGAACAATTTAATTCCAGCTGATTAAAAGATCCCTGTTGCTTAAAAACTCCTGTGAATGGCCAGTTTTTATTAAGGAATCCATCCACTTTTTCTGAGTAATAGCTTCGTCTGCGGGAAGAAGATTGCCGATTTATTAACTGTAAATGATTGAGCATTAACACGGGGATGATAGCGATCGGTACAACATCGAAACATTTTCAATTTATTTTAAAGATTCTGACAAAATTTCAATTTGTGCCTGGGCTAAGCACTGTATATGGCTAATAACTCAGAGGCAGAGGATTCATCACACAGTAGCATGCTTTTCAAAACTTCCTGTTCAGCATCGCAAGGTTATTTGCTTGCAAGCATTTGCTGCACCCGAGAAACATTCTCCGGCTTCGGCATGAAACAGATTACAAGCATTTCTGCTCAGATTAGGGTTTAGATTCTAGAATAGCTTCGAAACTCGAAATATTTCATTCAAAAGCGTAAAAGTGCAGTGCAGTTCGTACACAGAAAATAAACAAAAACATTACAAAAAGATTATTAAGCAAAGCAAAGATTTACTGTTCTCACAATAAACAACGGACGGAAACGACTGTAAACAGCTTCTATGCCTAATAATAAATGAAAAGGCCGACAATATTTAAATACTCCATCGCCAAACCCTACCAAGGCTATTCCCCTGATTTCTTAGGCTTAACAGCTCAGCTCAGTCCAGGAAAAGAAACAGCAGACGGAGAACACTGTAAACAGCTTCTATTCGTAATAATAAATGAAAAGGCTAACAATTTTAAAATACAAATCTATTCCCCTGATTCTTAGGTTGAACGGCCCATATCAGCTCAGTAAAAGTGCAGTGCAGATCGCACACAGAAAATGAAAAAAATATTACAAAAAATATAATTAAGGAATACAAGGATTTACTGTCCTCGCAAGAAACAGCAGCTAAAACGACTGTAAACAGCTTATTTGCCTTATAATAAATGAAAAGGCTAAATTTTTTAAAATATAAAGCTATTCCCCTTGTTCTTGAGCTTAACAGCTCATCTCAGCTCAGGAAAAGCGCAGTGCAGATCGCACACAGAAAATAAAATATATATAATTAAGCAAAGCAATGATTTACTGTCCTCGCAAGAAACAGCAGACGAAAACGACTGTAAACAGCTTCTATGCCTAATAATAATCGAAAAGGCTTAAAATATTCAAATACTCCATCGCCAAACCCTACCAAAGCTATTCCTCTGATTCTTAGGTTTAGCAAGTCCCATCGAACAAACATGGCAAGGCAAGAGCCCATTCTCATTACATATATCACACCGAGCAATTTCATCTGTATCATTCCTGTAAAATCGCTTACTTCCGCTGCAAATAAAGCAGACAATATGGCTTAAATCGCCACAACCCTTGCACACTTCCCTCGATTTCCTGCTTCTGTAACAATTCAACATTTTCATCAGCTTTCCGGTTTGATTTAATTCCAGTATTCTCTGGTGTCCTCCAACATGTTTTCCTCTAACAAATAGCTGAGGAAGGCTAACTTCTTTTCCAAACATGTCTTTTATCTCTTCCAGATATTTTCTGCTGATAAAAACGTCTCTTTGTTGAAAGGAAACGTTTAGGGTTTCCAGAATAGAAATTACAGCACAGCTTTCTGCATATGTCTGCGGAATTACCTTTGAGCTTGTGTAGTACAGAACAACGTGTTTACTGTAGGGAGGAGAATTTACCTGCTTTTCATTTGAGAGCGTAAACATGCGTAAAACCTTCTTCAACAGAGTCCTCATTTTATCGCAGCAGTATCTTTTATACAGACGAATGCAATTAAGAACAAATTTAGAATTTTAAACAAGTGTTCTTGGTTATATACTGTAAAGAAAGAGCTTGTGAACAGGAAAAATGGCCGACTGTAATTTTGGTTGAATACTAATTTAAAAGGAAGGATAAAATTGGTTGAAATTTTTATTAGAACGTTAATTGTTGAGTATTCATGTTTCACTTTAAAAATATATTTACCAAGAAAGTTCTTTAGATGAATTCTATTGGTAAACATAATTAGATGAAAAGGTAAAAGTTCAAATTAGATGATTTTTTTTTTAAAATTTCTTTGATGGAAAGGTAAAAGTTCAATTAGATGAATTCTATTGGTAAACATCATGATATTTTTTTATTATAATTTTTAATTTAAGTATATAGTATTTTTTTTTATAAAAGTAATATATATATTTATTAAATTCTAATAAAAAAATAATTAATATAAATAATTTTTTTTTAATAATTATTAATAAAAATAATTATTATCATTTTTTTTTTTTTAAATCTTGAATTTAAACTTATATGTGTCTTTTGAATAAATTTTATTTTTATAACAATTAGAAACCTTTTAAAATATATTTATCCATAATTGTATAACTTTTAGTAAAATATTTTATGTTAATTTAAATGTAATTCTATAAAATATCATGTTTATTATTTGTAAATCAGATATTTTAATATAATTATTTCATAAAATAAAACTTCAGTTATCAAAATATAGAGCAATGTCGTCAATGTGGGTTTCTACTAGAGGGCTTCCTTCAATGATTTTGAAAACTCAGAGGGATAACTCTCTTAGCAGCAACAACATGAGTAGGAGGTATTCACCCATGGACCTTGACCTTTTTCTAAGCCATGTAAGTGGAAGATTGTTATTGTCATCCCATGTGCTTATGTCTTGATGCCGCTACAAACAATTTCTAATAGATTATTCATAGCTTTATGGGGGATGCACTACATTGAACAACTATATCAAAATAATGTTGAAGCTTATGTAAAGGTTAGAGACCTTTCTCTATGCCAATTGTGAAGTTAACAATGGTGAATATGTGCCTAAATCCATCTAAGTGTAATAAAATGACGCATCAACTAACCGACAAATCCCTTACCAAGAAATTAATTAATTAGATGTGTTACATTTAATTATCAACAAGGGGATTGTATATTCTTGGATGATGCTAGCATTGCATATGTAGTTAAGGTCTCTAGGTTGTCATATTGACAATGTATAGAGAATTTAGCTAAAGCAACAAATCAAGCTCAAATGTAATTGTTCTAAATAAAAAGTATCAACATAATAGTTGCTTTGGGTAACTACTCCTAATGAATTTTACTATGCTATAGCTTAGCTACCAACAACTTATTTTAAACAAATATCAATAATAATTAGTCGTGCATTGATCTAAAATCAAGAAAAATAACTCAAAAACTTATTCTAGAATATTAACAATAATCTAAGCTACTTTGAGTATTGTAGTTACCTCAAGTGGCCCTTGCTTGAGTAGTTGTAATCCCAAAATATTTGTATCTTTAGCATTGTAAAATGTACACCTCTAGTAACGTGTCTAATTCTAGCATTCCTTAGCACTCATTTTAGTGTGTTTCATTCTAGCACGCATCATAAGACTTCATTACGCATTTAATTAATAACAAATTCAAAATATGAGTCATCTCTTAATTCAATATCATCAAATCTACATTAGGACCCTTAATTATAGGTGTGCCCCTTTAATTATTTCATCCATTCAATTACCACTTGCTTATATAGGCCCTATTTTTTCATGTGTGGCCTTTTCTATGTTATCCCAATATCGTAACTTTCAGATTTTGAACATATTTACGACATCCTGATACCAAATTGGACTCCTGATGCGAATTTGAGCCGATTTTATGTGGTCAAGAGTGCATGGATGGGTCAAGGGTGAGTGAGGTCGCCCCTAATGTAGAAGTTTCTCCTAGCCTCGAAAAATGGGCCCAAATTTGAATTGGATGGTGGTTGTGCAATTTTAGCAGAATTCTTAAATCCTCATTGGCTTTCTTCGAGTTTTGCACCTTGAAAATGCTCGAGGGGTCTATAAAAGCAAAGTTACTCCACTTCATTTATAGAATAAAATAAATTGTGAAGATTTTTCTTTGCAATTTGAAGACATCCAATGAAGTGATGATCTTCAAATCAAGGAAAATGAGCAAGTTACAAGATTCAAGTTCATTTTCTCTTCATCATCAACATCAAGCATTCAACATCAACATCAACATGAACGCTTAAAAGATATTTTGAAGGATAATAGGAGATTACCAAATGATGATTGGCTTGTACTCCTCCCCTTGGGTTGAGTATGATTTCATGTTATTCTCATAACATATAAGCTTCAAATTTGAATTCAATCATTTCTTGATTTATATCATATTATGCACATTTGATTTTATTATCATATAGGGTTTTTATATAACACACTTAAATATATTTCTAGTTTATAATTATATGTATCTTAGCTCATACCAATCTTAGATGCACTTAGATTTAAGAGCACACATAATCCTTATTTCCATATTGGCTATTTGTGGAGGTGGAAATCACAAAAATAAGGGGTTGAATAAGGAAAATGCCTATATAGGCTCACACACACACACACACACCATTTTTTTCCCTATTTTTAGGTTTCGATACAGGTCAAGAGATAATTTTGGTAGCATAAACAGATTCATGATACTCGAACAGACCCAAATCTATAATTTTAGGAAAATTCATAGGGTCATGGGCAATTCCTTGGTCAAGGGCGAGTCTAGTCACCCAAGTTAGTCCTAGTCACCTTTGACATCCTAGAATTTTCTCAAATTTAAATTAGAGTCAGATACAACTTTTAGGGATCTCATTTAATTACAAAATACTGCAAGTAGGTATCCTAATATTCGAGAAGAGGTTGATTCAAAAAAAGGGAAAAAATACTAAATCATATCAAAATAATTTAAAAATATATGGATCATTAGAGAGAGTCCTCTTTACAAATCTATAATTTTTTTATAGAGAAAATTTGGTGGGAGATGGAAAAGTCTATCGAATTCGCGTATGTTAGACTTTGAAATGTTACAACGAAGAAAATACACATTAAAAACTGATTTTTCTTTTTGCATTCACTGACTATGTACAACATCTATTTGGGATGTTGAAATCTTGAAAAAATAAGTTCATTTACATTTGGTTTTTAGGTGGGAGCTAAACTCCCTAATTTTTAGCATTTTTTAGCGATAGAAAAGTTGG
>MU223224.1:3112516-3124939 GCA_018584345.1 Thuja plicata | reverse complement strand
AGTCAGCATTCAGGATGGCACATTTAATGATGTATTGTATGTTCCATCTCTCTCTGCCAACCTTCTCTCCATTTATCAGATTACACGCAGTGGGTCAGGGAAGACAGTTGAGTTCACGGCTGATTCATTCTTCATCAGGGATAGTGCGACAGGAGGCATTATTGCTACATGAACAGTTGATCATTCCACCCGTCTCTACACCTTCTCTCACTTTGGTCCACCATCTCCATTGTCGGAGCACATCTCTCCTCTTTCGAGAGAGCATCATGTGGTGCAGTCAGGTCGCTTGAACCTCTGTGTTGTTCCCGAGACCCGTGTTGTGACTGCCATACCACATCCTAAGGCGTACTTTTCTCTTCAGCAGGATTCTTCTTCAGCACTGCTTGACCCTCCAGCTCCATTCATCGAGCCACCAGGTGCAGTTGTTGAGGATTCTTCAGAGGACACTCATCTCCTCTCTCATGACAGTGTCAGCACACCTGTCATACCTCTTGCATTGGGGATTCCCTTTCAGGATCCTTGTGTCTTCTCTTTTGAGCATCAGCTCGGCCTTCCAGTGACACCTCATCTTTCGAAGTCACCTCTTCAGCACCCACTGACTTTCACTCCTCTGCATTAGAGTCACAGTGGTTTGTTCTTTGCTCCAGGGGTTCTTTCATTCTGAGGGGGCTTTGGAGCCTCGACCCTCTCTCTCAGGGGGGTTAGCAGCACGCATTGTACTTTTGGCTTTGAGAGAGTCTCTTGAA
Organism: Thuja plicata; assembly: GCA_018584345.1. Classification (NCBI taxonomy): domain Eukaryota; kingdom Viridiplantae; phylum Streptophyta; class Pinopsida; order Cupressales; family Cupressaceae; genus Thuja; species Thuja plicata. Next base: position 3,124,193 of record MU223224.1, on the reverse strand, counting down.
GTCTTTCTTTTTGTCTTTGCTTGCTTTTATATCTCTTTTTGGGGTAGGGTTTTTCCCACTGGGTTTTCTCTATTTCCCCGGTTCACAGAGATTTATTTGTTGTTGGGTACCTGATCAGGCCTTGTTGCCGAGACCCATTTCTTACTTTCTTAGTCTTGCTAGGTCAGCTTTCTCCCTGCGTTCAGCTTAAGGGGGGGTGTTAGAGTATTATTACTCTAGTTGCTTAAGCTTCTCTTAGGTGCGTTATTAATTAATTCTTTATTAATAATGTGCAACCTAGTAGTTACCTTTTAGGGTTTCGTTCACCTTTTTAAGGTTGAACTTTGTAATTGTTGTTCATTAATTCAGATAATATTTTTGCTCTCACTTTTTGGAGTAACATCTGAATTTTGCTTTTTCTTTCTTTCGCTTCATTCCTTGTGACAGGTTTTTGCATGCAGCTGGATCTTGGAGTTGAATATGATATTTCATCAATTTCTACATTTACCTGGCCAACTGGAGCTGATAGAGCAGATGATTCAATGCCAGGACAGACGGTTTGAAATATACACTACGGAGCTACTTCCAACTGACCCTCATTGCAAGTTTTGGCATCGACTGAGATTTTTTTGCGAAACGCAAACGAAGTCGAATCACCCAAAACTGAGAGGTTTTTGTAGACCTCGGAAACACAATCTTGTAGCCCTGACGATTTGTCAATACCTCTCACAAGGTCCAAGATACAAGCCTTGGAAAATCGCTGCCCAATCATGCTTAGTGCACCTTAGGGACACTTGGGTCGAGCGTGGTCGCGAGTGTTCCAGTGACTCCATGGGTGGAATGGGGTTGTCACTAGCGTTTACCCGACCAACTGGAGCCGATGGAGCAGACGCTTCGATGCCAGAACGGACGGTTTGAAATATACACTACATAGCTACTTTCAACTGACCCTCACTACAAGTTTTGGCATCGACTGAGATTGCCTTGCCAAATAGAAATGAAGTCGAATCGCCCAAAACTGAGAGAGATTTTTGTAGACCTAGGCAACACGATCATGTAACCCCTAATAGTTTGTCAATACCTCTCATGATGTTTGAGATACTAGCCTTGGAATATCACTGCCCAATCGTGCTTAGTGCACCTTGGGGACACTTGGGTCGAGCATGGTCGCGAGTGTTCCAATGACTCCGTGGGTGGAATGGGGTTGTCACTAGCATTTACCCGGCCAACTGGAGCCGATGGAGCAGGAGATTTGATGTCAGGATCGATGGTTTGAAATATACACTACGGAGCTATTTTCAACTGATCCTCACTGCAAGTTATGATGCAAAGGCTTGGAGAGCTCCACAAATTGGACAACAAGACTCCACACCTTTGTAAAAGAATCCTAAGGTCTCATCGTATACCCAAGGGATTCGTCTTGCTCGAAGAGGTCAAATAACTTTGAAATGACACAAGGCTAACCACAAGACTTCCTAGGGTCCTAACAAACTCCAAACAACTTGTCTTGACAGGTTACAAGTGCATGATACGTGAATTTGAAAGACCGGTCAACACCTATTGATGAAAATAATATCCTTAAAGCATTAGAAACAACAATCAAATTTGTAATAATTCAAACCATGCAAATGACATAAGTAAATAATTAAAAATTATGAGTTTTCATTGCCTATTTTTTTGAAAATCTATACTTAGATCCCTTGTTGGCACTATTGGCCACACATACATGATTGTTAGAAATTGCCATTATAGGCTTCAAAAGATCTCAATTAACGTCCATTAAGGATTCTTTTGTCCTTCTATCTCTGATTGGATCCATGTTGACCCTAGGTGTCTTCATAGGTACTCCTACACAAGTTACAATCCACATACAAAACCAAGTTTATTTACTCAAAATAGAATCTAAGGTGAAATTAATGTATTGAATTTAAGTTTAACTTAGAAAACCTTGCACTGAGTTAACTTATTACCTAGTCAAGTGTTTCTGAAGGGTCATCTCTTTGCTTCAGGGTCTCCAATAGTGCTTCATGATCAGCAGTACTAATAGTCCAAAGTTCTTTTGTCTTTTGTTTTCCTTGATGCTTTGACAACTTGACATTTGTTGCTATAACAAGGTGTGAATACATGAGAATAGTTTTGTGCTTCTCATAGTCTTCAAATGCAGAAATTCTATTCTTTCTAACCATGTATATTCGCAGCCATGTTGCCGCAACAACAACTGAACCAGTAGGATACGTGAACCCATCACCATCTGTCATCGGTTGTACAAGCTTCTGTTTACCTCGTACACAACGTGCTAACCAATAATCTGACCTCTCATCATTCCCCTGCGGTGCAACTAATGCAAAAACATCTCCTGGCTGCAGAAGATCTGAAAGATGGTCATAGTCAATTGAAGTGTCCATGTCATGATTTCTTATAGAGTGTCAAAGATAAAGGAGTTAGATACTGTGGAACCCATGTATCCACCCACTCACTTGACTCACAATGATCCCAATCATACTGAAAACACATGGGGCAAAAACAAGCCAACTCTCATATCCAAATGGTCCATGTACTATATCCAAGCTTCAGAATGAATGCACTTTTTAAGAGTCTCTCACTGTTTGACAATCCAATCTATCTCCTATAGTTCCCTCCTTAATCAACCAAAAGAATCTACGCACTGTAGAATGAAGAGTCCCCCTGTGACAATGCTAAAGTACACCAATCAACAATAGAACAAGCATCAAGAAGTATAGCACCTGAAATCCACAATTGCTCCTTAACTAGAACTCTCTTCACACACGCACCTGCTCCATCATGCTCCCCTTTCTCATGCTCTGACTCAAAAAAACTCTAAATATGAGGTACACCTCTCTCCACAGGCATTCTACACAACCAATAAAACATTCTAGCATTCTTAAATTGACCGGTGCAATTATCTGACCAAATGAGATGCCTATCCATAGCAATATCATTTTCCCAGTTGTCCTCTAAAGCATATTGGAACCCGTGTTGCGTCCGCTTGGCGCATTTTGAAATGTAGCAGATTTTAGGCAACAATCAAATGGATAAGTTTTTTGTCAAATAGAGAGAAAAGGTAAGGCCACCAACGGATAAAAATCTTTAATCTTTACATAATCCAGTTGCCCACATCCCTTGACTAATGTTTTAGGGGATAATAGTTGTGTTGGGTTTTTAAAAATCTTCAAACAAACGCAGTTCCATGGAATTTAATAATAGCAAGATATAAACAAAATGGGTATTTTTAAAAGGAATTGCAAAGCTTGTAGTAGATGTAGCTGATGGATGCAAAAAGGAGGCTATTATAAGTGGGGATCTCACACCCCAAACCTGTCCGACGCTGCAAAAAAAAGTCTTGTTTTCGTCTAAGCAGTTTCTAATCCCTCTAAACAAGTCTTCCTGCCATGCCTACCTGCCACATATATGATTTGAAATAAAGATATTGTTTTATTGTTTGATTTTTTTTGCAGAGATATGATATGATTTTTTTATTTTTTTACACATATATGATCTAATTCGATAGAAGATTATCGATGGATCTCTCTGTAGATCTAAACCCTCGCCTCACACCAACACCGACACCGATGACTCTCCATGAACAGGAAGGTTCGGGATCATTTGTATGGCCTCTTTTTTCTTTAATCAGGTAAAAGGAAAGGTTTACACCCTTCTCGGCCCCTTTTCCTGCAAATCATATAAGAGGTGCCCTTTGCCGACGAGTGAGATTAGTTCTAATCTTGGATTCGGGCGCTCTGCCTTTGCGTCTTTTTTGCACTGAAACCATTGAATCCTACAAACAAGATGTTGAAGAAAAAGACGGCAATGAGAATAACAGAAATTTCCAAATTGAGGATGAAAACAAAGAAGCGGGTATGAAGACAAAGGAAAAAGAAAATGTGAATTTTGAATGCAATATCTATCTGGAGATGGCGTCGGAGCTTGTGAGCACCTGTTTGGTTGGCCCTGCCTTTAACAGTAGCTTCAGACAAATCTACTTATGCAAGTTATACAAGGTGGTGTTGGAAATTCCGGTGTGTGCCTGGACTCATGTGAGGAGATATAAGGAAGAAACATCTCTGCAACAATAGTATAATTGCTAAGAAGTATACAGATTCAAGGATTGGACATGGCCACCCAGCTACAACAGACATTTGTATTTGTCTTCCTCTTGCTTACTAGTAGCATTCAGTGCATTTATAGATCAAATCATTCTGAATAATAATAACTACAGGTTCCATCAACACTTATTTCCAAACTGCAAGGTCAGATTTTATTTTAGTTTTATATGTATGTTCATATGTGAGTTCTATTCTCGGATAGGGTTAATATGTTTGTAGTTGAAAAGAAAAGAACAATAGTGGTTCAAGGGAAATTACAATAATAATTAGCATCAATTGTAAGCTTTATGTTTTGCCAAACACTATGCAAAACACACATAACTATTAAAATAATATAGCTATTGGCACTTGCCATTGTATCAATATTGGAGCGTGAATTAATATTTTTCTACTTTCAGTACACGCAATCTTCTAATTATGAATTTTAAAGGAGTCAATAAACAATACTTATTTTTTTAGCTTTTTAGGCTCATAATTGGCTCATTTGTACACCAATATTAGGACATTTGTGCATGCTTAGTGGGACATTTGTTCATAAGCACCAAAAAATTTTAGTGCACGATCTTATTGTTTCATTGTGTATAATTAAATAGATGAAAAGGAAAAAAACTCTTTCTACATTCATTTCATATTTTAAATGTTAAAAAAATAATGTATGTAATTCAAATTCATATTAAAATGTTATATAAACAATAAAGAATAAATTTTCTTAGCACATTGATTTATATGCACTTTTCTATCAGCATAACCCTTACACCCCTTTCTGATGCAAGTGCTAGTTTAGTTTCCATTGAAAGAGTTTTTCATATCTAATTTCCTTTCATGAGTATTTATAATTCAAACTTAGCTTTTGCCCTTAATGATTTTGTGAGTCTACAATCATTTATTGTTTTATTAAATTATCTTCCTTATCAAAACATTTAATTATCTCACTCTCAAGTCGCATCACCTGCTGAAACAGAAAGTTGCTTTGACATGTTTTTTTCTCTGTCACCGCTTCTTATGGAAGCCTAGCTTTGGATGGAGGAATACATTATACAAATACATATTCTAACAAGGTTTAGAAATTATTTGAGGTTACAATCTTCAACATTCAAACGCAGATAGCCTTAACAAAAAAAAATGGACAAAATAAAAATGCAAAGCTGAGATGTTTAGGCGTGCTGAGAGGGAATGATTTGTCCTAGTTTTAGATAGAGCCAGATTTTTCATTTGTTTATTTCTCTACTGCGACTTCTTAAGCAAACAGGGCTTTGGATGGAGTCTTACCAGTGGCATTGGGGAAAGAAATGGTGAGGCTTTGTGCACGTAACTGCATAGATTACATAAGCATGCTTATAACTATATTCTTTTGAATTTTGAGATAATAATTAAAGTGGGAGTTAAGTCAAAATAAACAAGAAACAAGCAATACAAGAAAGTAGTTGGAATTAATACATAAATAAATATATGTTGAAAGACTGATGTAGGACACAAAACACAAAATATTCAGAGATGTTTGAAAGACTAATGCAGGACACAAAACACAAAATTCAGAGCACGTCTTACATATTATAGCCAAAAAAAATGAATTAATACATAAATAAATATATGTTGAAAGACTAATGTAGGACACAAAACACAAAATATTCAGAGATGTTTGAAAGACTAATGTAGGACACAAAGCACAAAATTCAGAGCACGTCTTACATATTAAAGCCAAAAAAAATGACCCTTTTACATTATTTTATAACTTTTTATTAACGGATAGGCTATTATAAGTGGGGATTTCACCCCAAACCTGTCCGATGCTAATTTGTTTGGTAGTTTGCTACGAATCCAGGCAGTAATTTGTTTGGTAATTTTCAGTTGCTGAAGATTTACTGTTCTCACAAGAAACAACTGAGGGAAACCACTGCAAACAGCTTCTATGCCTAATAATAAATGAAAATGTTTATTTAAATACTCTACCTATGGCCAAACCCTACCAAGGCTATTCTAAAGTTAAATGTAATTTGTTGAAAGCTAATGAGTAAGAAATTGTAGCAATTGAAGCTTTAATTTTGGACAAGAAATAGATTATAGAGTAGCTTACGTTAACATGATATTAAGAACATTTTGTATTTCAATAAGATTAGATGTCCATGAAGCATATACAAATAAATATAACATATACAATCTCAATATTGACTTGACAATACACTATAACAGGAGTGAGTAAATATAGAATAGCATGTAGTATAGAGTATTGTTGATAGAGTGGGCCAATTTGGATCTGATATAATGGATGTAAAATATGTATATGCAGTTGTTGTTTGATTGACAGTTTTCTCTCTTACAACTAGCATAACTTGTAACTTGATGTAGCAAGTAATAGTTTTCAGAATGACAGATATCCATGAATTTTGTTTTTTGTGTTTTTGAGTACCTCCAAATTGGGTATCATGGATGTTGTCAATGAATAGGTACTCACAAAAAGTAACTCAAGGAATAACAAATTACAATTAAAAAATAAAGGAATTCATGACAAAGTTGCAACCTAAATAAGGAATTAGATCAAGCTAATCATAAAAGAAAGGAATTTTTCAATTACTAATCATTACACCATAAGCATTTTCCATGATTACACTCAACTTACTAGTGATTCGCAAGGGGGATAAACTGTGAATAGTTGTGTAAGACAAACTAAATCTTAATTAAACATTCTCATCACCTAGTTCAAAAGAAAAGAAAGTTGTAACAAAGTACAAGCATTTTAAGAATGAAACTAGTTCATGTGAAGAAGGAAAAATAAACGTAAGCATAAACTCTTCTATCCTATAAATAATGATCTATTTTTTTTATCATTATTCAAGAGCATAAAAGAGGAAAAACATTAGAAAAAGAAGATGGATTTGAGTAACTCAACAAAGAAAAAGCATACAGAAAAACACCAAATATAATTGAAAAGAAATAAAAGTTTTTTGTTAAATTAATAAAATGTCAATATATATTAGAACTATATAAAAAGTTTTTGAAAAATAAAGTACTATCAGTGATTCAATTAATTTAAAAAAAGAAACTTTGCCTTGGAACTAATAATAAATGAAAATGCTAACAATTTTAAAATACAAATCTATTCACTTGATTCTTAGGCTTAACAGCTCATATCAGCTCAGTAAAAGTGCAGTGCAGATCGCACACAGAAAATGAAAAAAATATTACAAAAAATATAATTAAGGAATACAAGGATTTACTGACCTCACAAGAAACAGCAGACGGAAACGACTGTAAACAGCTTCTTTGCCTTATAATAAATGAAAAGGCTAATTTTTTTTAAATACAAAGCTATTCCCCTTGTTCTTAAGCTTAACAGCTCATCTCATCTCAGGAAAAGCGCAGTGCAGATCGCACACAGAAAATTACAAAAATATAATTAAGGAATACAAGGATTTACTGACCTCGCAAGAAACAGCAGACGAAAACGACTGTAAACAGCTTCTTTGCCTCATAATAAATGAAAAGGCTAAAATTTTTTAAATACAAATTTATTCCCCTTGTTCTTAAGCTTAACAGCTCATCTCAGCTCAAGAAAAGCGCAGTCCAGATCGCACACAGAAAATTGAAAAAATATTACAAAAATATAATTAAGCAAAGCAAGGATTTACTGTCCTCGCAAGAAACCGCAGACGAAAACAACTGTAAACAGCTTCTATGCCTAATAATAAACGAAAAGGCTTAAAATATTCAAATACTCCATCGCCAAACCCTACCAAAGCTATTCCTCTGATTCTTAGGTTTAGCAAGTCCCATCGAACAAACATGGCAAGGCAAGAGCCCATTCTCATTACATATATCACACCGAGCAATTTCATCTGTATCATTCCTGTAAAATCGCTTACTTCCGCTGCAAATAAAGCAGACAATATGGCTTAAATCGCCACAACCCTTGCACACTTCCCTCGATTTCCTGCTTCTGTAACAATTCAACATTTTCATCAGCTTTCCGGTTTGATTTAATTCCAGTATTCTCTGGTGTCCTCCAACATGTTTTCCTCTAACAAATAGCTGAGGAAGGCTAACTTCTTTTCCAAACATGTCTTTTATCTCTTCCAGATATTTTCTGCTGATAAAAACGTCTCTTTGTTGAAAGGAAACGTTTAGGGTTTCCAGAATAGAAATTACAGCACAGCTTTCTGCATATGTCTGCGGAATTACCTTTGAGCTTGTGTAGTACAGAACAACGTGTTTACTGTAGGGAGGAGAATTTACCTGCTTTTCATTTGAGAGCGTAAACATGCGTAAAACCTTCTTCAACAGAGTCCTCATTTTATCGCAGCAGTATCTTTTATACAGACGAATGCAATTAAGAACAAATTTAGAATTTTAAACAAGTGTTCTTGGTTATATACTGTAAAGAAAGAGCTTGTGAACAGGAAAAATGGCCGACTGTAATTTTGGTTGAATACTAATTTAAAAGGAAGGATAAAATTGGTTGAAATTTTTATTAGAACGTTAATTGTTGAGTATTCATGTTTCACTTTAAAAATATATTTACCAAGAAAGTTCTTTAGATGAATTCTATTGGTAAACATAATTAGATGAAAAGGTAAAAGTTCAAATTAGATGATTTTTTTTTTAAAATTTCTTTGATGGAAAGGTAAAAGTTCAATTAGATGAATTCTATTGGTAAACATCATGATATTTTTTTATTATAATTTTTAATTTAAGTATATAGTATTTTTTTTTATAAAAGTAATATATATATTTATTAAATTCTAATAAAAAAATAATTAATATAAATAATTTTTTTTTAATAATTATTAATAAAAATAATTATTATCATTTTTTTTTTTTTAAATCTTGAATTTAAACTTATATGTGTCTTTTGAATAAATTTTATTTTTATAACAATTAGAAACCTTTTAAAATATATTTATCCATAATTGTATAACTTTTAGTAAAATATTTTATGTTAATTTAAATGTAATTCTATAAAATATCATGTTTATTATTTGTAAATCAGATATTTTAATATAATTATTTCATAAAATAAAACTTCAGTTATCAAAATATAGAGCAATGTCGTCAATGTGGGTTTCTACTAGAGGGCTTCCTTCAATGATTTTGAAAACTCAGAGGGATAACTCTCTTAGCAGCAACAACATGAGTAGGAGGTATTCACCCATGGACCTTGACCTTTTTCTAAGCCATGTAAGTGGAAGATTGTTATTGTCATCCCATGTGCTTATGTCTTGATGCCGCTACAAACAATTTCTAATAGATTATTCATAGCTTTATGGGGGATGCACTACATTGAACAACTATATCAAAATAATGTTGAAGCTTATGTAAAGGTTAGAGACCTTTCTCTATGCCAATTGTGAAGTTAACAATGGTGAATATGTGCCTAAATCCATCTAAGTGTAATAAAATGACGCATCAACTAACCGACAAATCCCTTACCAAGAAATTAATTAATTAGATGTGTTACATTTAATTATCAACAAGGGGATTGTATATTCTTGGATGATGCTAGCATTGCATATGTAGTTAAGGTCTCTAGGTTGTCATATTGACAATGTATAGAGAATTTAGCTAAAGCAACAAATCAAGCTCAAATGTAATTGTTCTAAATAAAAAGTATCAACATAATAGTTGCTTTGGGTAACTACTCCTAATGAATTTTACTATGCTATAGCTTAGCTACCAACAACTTATTTTAAACAAATATCAATAATAATTAGTCGTGCATTGATCTAAAATCAAGAAAAATAACTCAAAAACTTATTCTAGAATATTAACAATAATCTAAGCTACTTTGAGTATTGTAGTTACCTCAAGTGGCCCTTGCTTGAGTAGTTGTAATCCCAAAATATTTGTATCTTTAGCATTGTAAAATGTACACCTCTAGTAACGTGTCTAATTCTAGCATTCCTTAGCACTCATTTTAGTGTGTTTCATTCTAGCACGCATCATAAGACTTCATTACGCATTTAATTAATAACAAATTCAAAATATGAGTCATCTCTTAATTCAATATCATCAAATCTACATTAGGACCCTTAATTATAGGTGTGCCCCTTTAATTATTTCATCCATTCAATTACCACTTGCTTATATAGGCCCTATTTTTTCATGTGTGGCCTTTTCTATGTTATCCCAATATCGTAACTTTCAGATTTTGAACATATTTACGACATCCTGATACCAAATTGGACTCCTGATGCGAATTTGAGCCGATTTTATGTGGTCAAGAGTGCATGGATGGGTCAAGGGTGAGTGAGGTCGCCCCTAATGTAGAAGTTTCTCCTAGCCTCGAAAAATGGGCCCAAATTTGAATTGGATGGTGGTTGTGCAATTTTAGCAGAATTCTTAAATCCTCATTGGCTTTCTTCGAGTTTTGCACCTTGAAAATGCTCGAGGGGTCTATAAAAGCAAAGTTACTCCACTTCATTTATAGAATAAAATAAATTGTGAAGATTTTTCTTTGCAATTTGAAGACATCCAATGAAGTGATGATCTTCAAATCAAGGAAAATGAGCAAGTTACAAGATTCAAGTTCATTTTCTCTTCATCATCAACATCAAGCATTCAACATCAACATCAACATGAACGCTTAAAAGATATTTTGAAGGATAATAGGAGATTACCAAATGATGATTGGCTTGTACTCCTCCCCTTGGGTTGAGTATGATTTCATGTTATTCTCATAACATATAAGCTTCAAATTTGAATTCAATCATTTCTTGATTTATATCATATTATGCACATTTGATTTTATTATCATATAGGGTTTTTATATAACACACTTAAATATATTTCTAGTTTATAATTATATGTATCTTAGCTCATACCAATCTTAGATGCACTTAGATTTAAGAGCACACATAATCCTTATTTCCATATTGGCTATTTGTGGAGGTGGAAATCACAAAAATAAGGGGTTGAATAAGGAAAATGCCTATATAGGCTCACACACACACACACACACCATTTTTTTCCCTATTTTTAGGTTTCGATACAGGTCAAGAGATAATTTTGGTAGCATAAACAGATTCATGATACTCGAACAGACCCAAATCTATAATTTTAGGAAAATTCATAGGGTCATGGGCAATTCCTTGGTCAAGGGCGAGTCTAGTCACCCAAGTTAGTCCTAGTCACCTTTGACATCCTAGAATTTTCTCAAATTTAAATTAGAGTCAGATACAACTTTTAGGGATCTCATTTAATTACAAAATACTGCAAGTAGGTATCCTAATATTCGAGAAGAGGTTGATTCAAAAAAAGGGAAAAAATACTAAATCATATCAAAATAATTTAAAAATATATGGATCATTAGAGAGAGTCCTCTTTACAAATCTATAATTTTTTTATAGAGAAAATTTGGTGGGAGATGGAAAAGTCTATCGAATTCGCGTATGTTAGACTTTGAAATGTTACAACGAAGAAAATACACATTAAAAACTGATTTTTCTTTTTGCATTCACTGACTATGTACAACATCTATTTGGGATGTTGAAATCTTGAAAAAATAAGTTCATTTACATTTGGTTTTTAGGTGGGAGCTAAACTCCCTAATTTTTAGCATTTTTTAGCGATAGAAAAGTTGG